>JANHAO010023930.1:0-11775 GCA_026873985.1 Saraca asoca
CACGAGACACAAATTGGATTTGTGTGCTCGAATTCAATTAAGTCAAATAATTCACGATGTTGAGAAAACATGATTAGTTATAAAGATTAACTGTCATCCATACCTTTGATTGATCTGAATATTGTAATGAAAGGATTGTATCATGCACAATGTGTTTTATACACGTTGAAATCAATTACAGACAGGCTTGTCATGTTTATGACTCCTACCATGAATTGAGTAGCTAAAGTGGTTTGTTAGAGTCCATTTGTAGCCTAAAGTCCAATTGATTAATTTGGAGAAATTAATATACCTTCAAATGATTTGAAAGGCATTCTAGACTTTTACCAATAGATCGGGAGCCTACTAGGTCACACACATAATAGGAAATGATATGGCTGATGATATAATTAAGTTTTAGACACATTTGATGTCCAGGGACTAAAGTGCAATTTGGTGAAATTGCATTGGGGTCAAAAGGAAGTTTATGGAAACCTTTGGGGCTGTTTTGTAAATAGCAAAACTTATTTAAGAAACACCCCAAAACGACGCCATTTTGGCTCAACCAAAAGGAGCCAAAACGACATCATTTTGTGCCTTCCCTTTACCCATTTTAGACGGCAACACACACACACACATGGGAAAAAGCCATTCTTCTTTGGTTTAGGAAATCGAAACCAAAGGGAAGCTTTTGGCTTATGAAGCCGAACCTAAGGGGAGAAGAAAAAGGCCAAAGTGTTCGGATACTTTAGCTCCATCTTGTCCCATCTGAGCACCTTAACAAGTTAGCACTTGGAAATGAGCTTTTGAGGCCATGAAGAGGATTTTCCTGGTGTGAAGGTCCACATTCTTCCACTGTGCAAGAGCTGAACTAAAGGTTAGTGAGCTCTTCTTTTACTCTAGATTTGATCTAGAAATTTTTGAAACCTCACACCAATGGATCCTTAGGAGGTTTGCTCAGCCAAGAGGAGGAAAAATGTTTTGAAAGTTTCAGCCTCATCTCCCTTGTCTTGGCTAAGTAAACCTTAGAATAATAACTCCTCCAATCAGGTTACTAGAAAATACTCATTCGATGTTATCTATAAAGCCCTCATTCTCATTCTATTAGACTTCACACCAATAGTCTTATCCAAACATTACAATGTAGATGCTGATAAACGAGCTAAGGAAATTAAGAACTACATTAACAAGTTAAAGAAAAGATAGAGCATCAGACTGATAGATAAAAAAATCGATGTGACAAGTATAGAAAAAAGCTCACATTCAAGAATAGGTTTGGATTTATCTTTAAAAAGAAAGATTTCCAAATTAACCCAATGTCAAACTTTTTCCCAAGGCAGATAGATTGTTTCAAGTTAAAAAGAATATCAATGATAATACTTACAAGATCAAGTTTCTAGGTGATTATGGGATTTTTACTCCCTTTAATGTGGTCAATTTACCCCTTACTATAATGATCAAACTCAACTCGGGGATGAGTCTCTCCAACCAAAGGTGAATGAAGTAGAACAAGCAAAAATAAGTGCCTTGCATCTTAGTGTACGCCCACCTGCAATAAGCTAATTTGCTGCTACCAACTTGCAAGCAAGTGCCCTGCAACTAGGTCTACTCCCACTTGCTATTGTCAACTTGCAAGTATCAACCTCATTGCTACCCAAATAACCCACCACCATCAACAAACCCTATTTCTTTGTATTTTAATCATGTAATTTTAGTATAAATATAGCCCTAATTCTTGTTGTAAGGATTAATTTTTTTTTCAACTTAATATATTAAAGTTTTAAGAGAATTTTCTTCTCCACTTATAGTCCTGTATCTTAGGTCTAGCCAACCTAAGTGGTACTTAGGCTAGAATACTACCATAGTAGGATTTTGAACCTTACCGAAATTGGTGTTTTTCTTTTTACCAATCCTATTCCTAAGCTAATGCGCCTTATATATTCCCACCTGAATATGTATGTTTAGTTTTTATGTGAAATATATGATTCCATGATGAATGAAACAACTTATTATAATGATATGAGATTTCATAGTTTTTAAATGATTTTAAACTTGAAATAATATGATTTTCCATGGCATGACCCAATTTTACAAGGATAAAAGTATGCGCATAAATGCACGCACACACACACACACATATGCACACATGTATTCATTATATATATGACCTAAATGTTTTCCACTCATAAGATTACAAGTGGAAAATTCTTCTCACTAGGCAGTTGTACTCACCCTTCCTATTTACTATTTCGATATGCAGATGCAATTATGTTGATGTCCGGAGTGTCAAGTTAAGCCAACCCTATTATGCATGAGTCTTAATTTTAAAATCTACAATTAACTATATTTCAAATTTCAAATCAGCATGTGTACATCTTACATTTCAAGATTTTATTTGAATTTTTCAATTTTCAAAGTCTATTTATATAACCCTTTCTATTTTGAAATCTAATTAGGCTCTAAAAGTATACATGTTATGTTCAAGGGTTATTGGATTACTACCAGTGTAACTTAAGTTGGTCATATTTCCACTTTTGGAGATATAACAACTTTGTACAGGAATTTTACAATTGTAGATTTTTTTATTTAATATAATTTTACAGAAGGAAATAAAAAAATTGGTAACCACCCTTATGGTGGTTTATAGCTACTATAATGATTAAATAAAAAATATTTGAACAAATTACTCTGCCTTCCCTTAAAGTTTATTGAAATTACATAGACCTCCTTTTTAGTTTCAAATCCAATATGTTAGTACATTTAATAGAAAAAGTTAAGAATATTTTATTTTGATTCTTTTATTCCTTTTATTATAATTTTCTTTAAAAATTATTATGAAAGGACTAAATTACCTTTTTCTTTTTCTTTTCCTTTTCTTTTATTTTCCCTTTCCTTTTTGTCAAGAAACCTCCATGCCAATCTTCCATCTTCTCTCCCTTTGGCTCCTCTTCTCATTATCTTTAACCAACACCTTACTAGAGTGCCACTATGCAATGTGAGCTAGGCCCACACCCTCAGTCAGCCACCACTGACCCTCCCTTGTCTCTTCCTTGACACTTATCTCCATCTCTTTTGCTAAAAGCCACCAAATCCACCACCTTTGTCATCATACCAAAAGCTAAGCTTCTTCCTGATCTCCTTCCCCATCATGGTGTTGTCAACACTGATCATTATAGTTGTTCGAGCAACTAAGGGTATGTGCAATTACAGAAATGTGAGGTGATTGTGTACGTCAAGTAGAACTATTTTCGACCAAGTTCAAAAAGAGTAATTTAATTTTACAAAATATTTATGAAATAGCAGTAACAATATTGTTTGATTGCAAAAAGAAAATAAATTCTATCTCTCTCACACGTAAAATAGTTTCCAATTTTTGTTAGAGTTTATTTCAATAATAATATTTTTTTACTTGATACTAGATGAATAACGTATCCCTATAAAAACTGAAATTTATGATTTGAGTATAGGAAGTATAGATTCTATTAGTTGAAAATGGTTTCTTATTGTTTTAGATATTAATGATTTTTTTAAAAAAAAATTAAGAAGTCAAAAATTGAATTATTTGTTTGAGTTCTGAATATTCAATTTCATGACTATTTGTTTTTACTTAATGCTTCCTGACTTGGCAAACATGGTCGGAATTCAATTTTCTTTAATCAAGTCCTTCCATTCATTTACTTTATATCTTATTAACTACAATGAAGTCCAATGTCTAATATGATATCCTCTAATACTTGTGTAGATACTAAAGGTGTTTTTGGTAATACTAAAACTTTTAACACTAAAATTAAGTGCTAAATATTAAATTTATAGTATTTGAATAATTTCTCACTTTAACCACCAAATTTAGTTAACAATTTGAAAATTTTATCACAAAATATTAAAATTTGTATAATTTTTAAAATTATCCTTCATTGTGATTTAAAATTCTATATACATTATCTCCAAAAATAGAGATAACTTTAGACATATTTGTCTAACAAATTTTAATTAAAACAGGATTAGTTGTTAAACGTATTCAGCTAGACAATTGCTACTAAATGGATTCAATAAATTTCAATCTAGTTGAATACATTTAGTAACTAATCATATTGTAATCAGATTTTGTTAAACAAATATATTTAATGTTATCTCTATTGTTGGAGATCTTGTACATAAAATTTTTAAAATCATTATTAAAGATAATTTTAAAATTATATAAAATTTTAATATTTTATAATAAAATTCTTCAACTGGTAACTAAAATTTTAATGTTTTAATATTGATTTATTGAGCTGAATATCAAACTAAGTGAAAATTTTATTAAATCCATTCAGTAATAACCATTCTTTTTTTTTTCATAAAGAAATGGGCACAACCCAACAAAACAAAAACTACATACTAAACAAACCAATAATCATATCATCTATATCCTGTTTCACCAAAAGTTACAATCCAGAAGAGAGGCCTAAAAGAGAATAACTTCTTTCAAATTTGATTAAGTATTAATCGCTAACCTATAAGACTCAACATTAGCTTTTTTAAACACACAACAAACCAAAATCTCCTAGTTTTGCTTCATGAAAAGTTGAATCTGAGTAATTAATAAATTAAACTCGTGATCAAGTTTACAACCAAATGCATTTCTTTAGACGAATCAAGTTCAAAATCTATAGCCCTTCAATTCCTCTCCCAAGTAATCTCTAGAGTAGTCAATAAACCCTAAATCTCAAAAAGTAACACAATAATAGAACCAAAATATTTTTTAAAGCCAAAATCCCAACTTCCTGAATTGCCATGAAAAATGCCCACAATTAGCCATTGATTCACAAAATTTGCGAGAGTCATCCACATTACACTTAAGTCTCTCAGTAGAAGGAAGAGTCCAAAAAACATAAGACTTTATATGTTAGTCTACAATACTCCCTATCGAACTAGAATTATCTATAAAATCCTTAGCCTCTTGACATAAACAAAAAGCTGAGAAATAGATATCACAAACTAGACTATTTGGACATTCAAAAACCAAAGAATTATGATTCTTCCATAAAATCCAAATAACAAATTCCATGCAATACCCTTATTCCAACCATAATTAATAGATTCAATATAAGCCAATGATGAATAGAGTTTAAGCAAAGATTTGCCAATAGCTTGGCTAAACCATCATAAGCCACAAATTTTGGATTTTGGGATTGTCATGAAGAACATAAATAACAGTCCCGAAAGCTAATGTGCAACAAGGACATATAGCATGATAAATAACTCTTAAATCTTTCTCCTTTAATGAGAAGTCTCTCTTTATTCACTAACTATAAGAAGCCTCAAACTCTCTAAGGACTAAGCCATCTCTCGTTAAGCCTCCAAATTTGAGAAAAATGAGTATCAGTATTATTATTAATGGCATTATAAGCTGACTTTATAGAAAAATTCCTACTGGTCATATGTTTCCACAAGACTTTATCAAAATTTGAACCATTAACCAAAGGGCTAATATTAGCAATTAAATTACTAATATTTTGGGGAATAATGGAACTAACTTTGTGCTAATCGCAATTACCTAAAAAAATCAATGAAATTACTCACAATAGCTTTCAGATCATCCTTATTTAAAGAAACATAAGAGTAATTTTTTAAAGGTTCAATATTCTAGATCCAATTATCAAAACATAATTGAACTTTTTGACTATCACCAAGGGTCCCACCCCTTGTTTAACACATTTCCAAGCTTTACACACTCCCTTCCAAAGATTTTACAAATTCGACCTTTTCTGAATTATAAAAAGAAAATTATTTTCACATTTATATTTATTTCTCAGCACATAGCTGCAAAAAGAGTCATTTTTTTGAATCAAACCCTAACCTACTTTGCACATAAAAGCTTTATTAGTCTTAACCATGCTGTAAAGCTCAAAGCCTCCTACATCCTTGGGTTAGCAAATTTCATTCCATGGGACTATGTGAACTTTTTTATTTTCTGATGAAGAATCCCAAATAAATGCTTGAGTCCATTGATTAGACTTCTCACAAATGGATTTATGAAGGTTGATTGATTACATATAGTATTAAAGCAAAGTTGTCAACACTAATTAAGCTAAAGTAAGTTTTACTACTATAAATAAGGACAAGACCCTTCAGGAACTAAGCCTTTGTTGCAATTTTTCTAGAATAAAATTATAAATGGAAGATTTCACTCTATAATGATGCAAAGAAACTTCTAAATATTTACCAAAATCATTAGTTATAAAAACACCCAACACATCACCAATCTCTTTGGCACCGGGATGATTGACATTACAAGAGTAAAAAGAAATTCTAATTTTCTGTTTATTTACTTTTTGTCCTGAATTGTTACAAAAAATTATTCAAGCTTTAAGCAATAAGATGAGCTTGATCAAGATAAGCTTATGAAAAAAGGATTCAAATTAGTGGCAAAAAATATATGGGAAATAGGAGGATCCTCCTTAGAAAGCTTGAAAGTTTTCCACAAATTCTTATTCATAGCTTGATTAATGCCTTGGCCAATCAAATTCATAGTAACTTTCTAGTTAAATACGTTCCTATTTTAATAAGATTTTGGTAGATAATATATCCAACATTATCTCCATCTTTGGAGGTCATGTACATAGAATCTTTAAAGCATTATTAAAGATAATTTGAAATTATATAATATTTTAATATTTTGTGATTAAATTCTCAAACTAATAATTAAATTCGGTGCTTAAATAAGAAATTATTCAAACAATATAAATTTAGTGCTTAATGGATTTAGCACTTAAAAACTGAGTGTTAATATTTATTGCTATCAAACATACCCTAAATCTATTTAGTTATTCGCTAAAGTGATGAATGTAAATATACCTTAAATATAACTTATATAAAAAAATTAAATATGTATATACATTAAAAAAAATGTATTAAATAATTAAAAAAAAAAGAAGCGAAAGTAACTATCATTGTAAGTACTTTTGAATTATAGTTATATGCTAAGTTTAGAATATTACAAGTACGATGTAAATGTTAGATAATGTCACCTTAGAGTTTTGAATTTTTATGACATTAATTTCATTAATAAGGTTAGACATAGTTAAAAAAAATAACTTGATGAATCAAATTAAATCTGATAAAAATTAAATTGAGAATAAAAATTAAATAAGAATTAAATTAAAAAAAATAAAGCTTGCATACGTAAGGAGGTAAAATAGTGTTTAAATCTTTTGGATTACTTCAATCATCACTATTTGGTCAAAGCTTTGGGAAGTTCCAAGATGGGGTCCATAAAATATGGGACAGGAGGACCCAAAGTGGGGCTGGAAGCCCACCATTTGTCTAGCATAGTTTTGGCTTTTCAGCCTGTCCGTTTGGCATTTTGGGTCATTGATCTGGCGCTATAGGATCTGTCTAAAGATAAGTCTAAAAGCAGTGTCTGCAATATTCATATTCAAAAGTTGATATAGAAGTATCATACCTTCTACGGGAGGCCATGCCCTTTGCTAGGATGCGACGTTAACAATAAAATTTAATTTCTTTAAAAAAAATATAAAAATAAAAATAAAAGATAAAATGTGAGAGTAATTGAACTATTTTTAAAGCAATTATTCTTTCGTCTAATACAATCCAATAAGAAAAATATTAGAATACAAACTAGGCCATTTATTTTTTTTCAAGTGTGGAGTATAATT
Source organism: Saraca asoca (assembly GCA_026873985.1). Taxonomy (NCBI): domain Eukaryota; kingdom Viridiplantae; phylum Streptophyta; class Magnoliopsida; order Fabales; family Fabaceae; genus Saraca; species Saraca asoca. The sequence continues at coordinate 7,641 of JANHAO010023930.1, forward strand.
TTTTGTAATTATACATTCAAAAGGTATGTAAGGTATTTGCCTTTAAAAAAAGGTGGAATCATCGTATCAAAAAAATAGTTTTATGAACAATAAGGATGCAAGAAGTTGCAGAAAGTACTGTTGAAATATATCTTTTTACTTTAAAATTAAGATAAGTTATACTTACCTCTTTTCATATTTTATACAATTATATATATTCCTTCTATTGTCATAAATATATACTAATTTTTTTTATATACATTCATTTTCTTTTTTTTTTCTTAAATATACATTTATCTTCATTAATAAAAAATAAGAGAAATATATATATATATATATATTTAAAAGTAAAAAGGAAACGAATGTATGACACGCGGAAGAGAAAATCGATGTAGCCGGTAACGATATATACAGCAGTAGCATCTTCAGAACGTAGAATTGCTAAAACGTGAGAAGGAGTTTGGGATGATGTATTTGTAGTTTCTCCACCTAATTTGCCTTTTGTAATATGCGAGTCTTTAATTTCTACTTAATTATTGAGCTTTTGGATTTTTCTAATTAATTTTGTTTGTTGAGAATTCCAATTCTTATATGTCTTTTTATATTCAGTCAATAATTAAATATTAATTATTATTTTTTATTATTCATTTGTTCATTTTTTAGAATTATATATGTTAAAAATTTGATTTTTTTTATTTTTAAGATATTAAAAATATAAAATTTGACAATTAACTTTTATACGTTAGATCAGATAAAAATACTTACTATATTTAAAACATAAAACACATGTTTGTTTATTGAATACAATGCAAACTTATCTAATTAGGTAAATAATAGTTATGATTTATTTTTTAAAAAAATATATTGATTTTTCTCAAGTTTAACAAATTACACAGACGTTTCATCCATTTTTAAAACCTACACTTTATCCCATTCAACAAAATCTGTTAAGAATATTCTTATAAAAAAATCTTTTTATTTAGCCAAATTTGGGATTTTTTTTAAAACAAATTACATAAAATAACAAAATTATCCTCCAAAATGAATTCCTTTCTCACAATTCAATAAAAAAAATTAGAAATTTCTTGTTTTTCTCAATTCTCTTTCTCTGGTATGGGTTTCTTTCAAAATAAATTGAAGTGAATATAAGATAATTCCAATGAAGATCCAGAAGAGAAAATCATTTATGATTCATGATTGTTAAGATTGGCCACAGTGTGTCTCTAACACCACTACCTATGGAAGAAGCTTTGACTTTTCACAAGTCTGGTTAAGTATCATTTTGCAATTCTTCTTAGCGTAATAGTTCCTGTTGAAATAAAAGTTTGACGAAGTAGTGATATTGTTTAAGTGTAGGGTGAGTTATACTTATAAGAGAGGTTGATGTATATTTTAAAATTAAAAATATATAATTTCATTAAATGTTAAGGGTGATCAATATATTTTTCTCTTTATTTTTTATTTAAAAAAATTAAAATGTTAATTTTGTCTTTGAAATTAAATTAGTGAAAGATTAATAATAGATAAATAATGAATTAAATAATAGTACATGAATTTTGGAGGAATTTATATTCCTAATATTATTAAATATTTTTTAACAATATATTTAGGGTACTGATTAACAAGATACATAAAAAATATATTCATTAATATATTTTCTTTTATCTATAAAACAACGACGACAATACATAGGGTTATGGTTTAATACATATTATCACAAGATTTTTATAAAAAAATATCATATTTTTTGTATTTTTATTGAAATTTTTAATTTTTATATAAATATGAAAATTTTGAAAAAATTTTAAAGCAACTTTGAATAATAGAATATTGTAACTTTTTGTATTTATTATATACAAAATTTATATATACTTATAATTTTTTGTGAAAAAATTATAAAATTTTATATAAAAATTTACAACTTTTATAATTTATTTTTATGTCAAAATTTTATAAAGTTAAAAAAAAATAGTGCCTTCAGGAGCATTATCCTAATATATAATTTGATAATTGACAAAGTGTGCTAACCTTTCACTGGGAGAGCCAACGCCTAGGGTTATGGGGCTGTTTCACAAGCCATCAACAGTTATTATTATAAATTGCTTCATTTGTTTATTAAAATTTAGCCATGTGGTGTGTTGTATGTCATACAATCATTTTCCATATTTGCACCATAGAAGTTCCAATGTTGTTGGCACTCTCTTTCTTGGAAACCTATAAAATCAGAGTTCTTCCCTCATCAATATTGCGTAACTCTACATTATAGATGCGTTCATGATATTGCAAATTTCTTATATTTGTGGGGATTACATTGTAACTATTTTTTATCCCATTATATTTATTTTTCTCGTAATTTTTCGCAACTACAATGAATCCACAACAACATTTTATATCCTCGAGGGAGACTATTATTGGTTTGGGATGGAAAATCAAGCTTCCTTGTTTTTGCCATAAATAGATCATAGTCCATGATAGGCAATGAAACACTAGAACAAAGAAGGAGAGGTTCAGCTCGGTAATCAACTTTGGATCAAATTAAGATGAAAGCTTTCCATAAATCCCATGTAATGGGCGGATAAAAGATTAATAAATGATAAAAAATTTATGCCTGAAATTATGGATAGTAGAACTTTTTCTTTCTTAAGTATAATAAAAATTACGAAGATGCATTGCTTTATATGAGAAATCAATCCTTTATTTTATTCAATAAATGAAATGATACTTGATTCGTTTTATTTTACTTATGAAACGATTTGATATTTACATATTATATTATATATATATATATATATATTATGCATATATTTATCATTATAAATATAAACTATGTGTATATGTATAGAGGGACGTATCCACGTGGGGCCTTGAGCCTCCATTCAATTTTTTTTTAAATATATATATATGATAATATGAAAGTGGCAGAACAATTTTTTATTTTCTCTTAACTCTCTCTTTCTCTCTCTCATTTTATCTTTCCTTTTTCGTTCCAAAAATCCCTACTCCCCACTCTGTATCGGCCATCGGTGTTTGGCATTCCCCTTCATCAAAATCTCAGTCAGAATCCCCACTCCCTGCCAGCATTCCCCTTCGTCGGAATCTCAATTAGGAACTTACTTTCCAGTCCGGCGTTGAGCGTTGAGCGTTCCCCTTCGTCCAAACCACTCTCTGTCTCTGAGGCTTGCATCTTGCGAGAAGAGGCCAAGAGAGTATGTAATCTTAGACTCTTAGTCATATATTGTATACTTCGTGTAATTGTGTTCTAATTAGTGAGACTTTATTTAAATTGCTTCTTGGGTGTATTCTTTTATCATTGCAAAAAGATAAAATGTCGATGGAGTGACTAGTGAGACTTTATAGGTTATATGTTGAAATTTTTGTGCTGTTGAGTGTTGAAGTAGCATTAGGTACTGGCAGCTAAATGGATTCACTAATGATGTAAATGTGATTTCCCTGGCCGCAATTGTGTAGAATTTATAGGTTTCTAAATTTTCTTTATATGTTTACTTGTTTCTCATTGATTTAATATTATTGATTATTGAAATTAAAAATGTTAATTAAATCTTAAATTTTATTTTTTTAGAATGGAGAAACATTTTGGAAGGGTTAAGAAAAATCAAAATTCTACAAAAGCATGTTCATGTTTAGCTTCCCCCAATTTAGAGGTTAATTTAGATTAACTTCCTGCTGACCTCGGGCTAAGAAAAAATATCTATGAATATGATGTTAATAATAGAGAGAGGGTTTGATGATCAAATTTGCAAAAAGGCCCTTGTCAACCTAGAAATCATAATTTTCCTTATACATCATTTGGACAACAAAAGCGTAAATTTGTTTCAACATTGTTCAATGATTATAGTAGTTGGTTGGAGTATAGTATATCAAAAGATGCTAGATTTTGTTTACCTTGCTACCTTTTCAAACCTATTCATAGGAGTCAAGCGGGTGGTGATTCATTTGTAGGGGAAGGGTTTAAAAATTGGAAGAAGAAGAATAGATTTAACATTCATGTTGGAGACTATAATAGTATTCATAATAAATGTGTGAGTGCTTGTGAAGATCTAATGAAACAAAAACAACACATAGAAGTTTGTTTGTCTAATCATTCAGAACAAAGTCGAGCAGATTATCATATTAGATTGACTGCATCAATTGATTG
>JANHAO010023931.1:0-11760 GCA_026873985.1 Saraca asoca
AAAATAAAGAAAACACATGTTTTCAAAATTTACATCCAAACAAGTTTTTTGTTTTTTGGTTTTAGAAAAACAGTTTTTAAAAACAATAAAACAAAAACACCTGAAAACACTTCCAAACAGGCCCTACTTGTCCTTTTACACAATATTCACTTGTAGATATTGTGATGGAAAAATTCTTCACAGATTCATGATTAATTCAATGGGTAAGATCTGACTAAGTCAATGAAAAATATTTGTTAAGTTTGATGGTCGGTAATTGATAATATCTTATGAATATCTTTTCAAAGATTCATGTAGAAAATCTTAATAATTGAATAGATTCGTTTAAAATAACTATTTAGTTGATTTACAATTTCACATTCAAATATTTAGTATACCTATTAAGGTAATCAAAATTTTATGTTTTAGTCAATATCTTTAATGATGTAGTGATATCTGATTAATTTATTTTTAGGACTTTCGTCATTCAATGATCAGGGTTTGAATTATAAACGTTGTTTATATGTTAAGTAGTCACTCATGGTTTTATCAAAAAAACATCTATATTTCAAATTTTGCATCAAGTGAGGTCTATATAACTAATAAGTGATTTGATATCTTTGTAATCTTCTAACTTTTTGCTGATTACAAATAATTATTAAATAAAATTATATAACTAAAAAATTAACTCAAATTATTTTAATGACCAATACTTAATATTTATATATTATAATTAAATTTCTTATCTAATTGATGTGAATCTTGAAATATATCATGATATTGAAAAACACAACTATAGTCTTCATATCACATCATGTTGCAACGGCAACATTTGCGACCTTGAATTAACAGTTGGAAGAGTGTAAGAATTCAATAATGAGATCAATAATTTGTGCACCTCTATCATCTTCTCATTCATTTTTTATGGTGGATATTGATAGGACGGCGCCATGTAAGTACTCACCAATCTTAATATATGCATTCTTTTGAGAATAAGTGGTTCATTGAAAAGATTGTAGAGTGGCAATAACTCTCATGTCTTGTAATAGAAGTCCGTGACTGGTAGACACAGAAGCAGCACTTGTCTTGTTGTGTATTATGAGTGACTCACGGATACTCATAGGGACAATAAGAGAGGACAAAGAATTACCAAATTAAAAGTTCACATGCCAAGGAATGATCAAATCATCAGAGTTGTGTCCAAATGTCTCATGAATTATTGAGGACATTGTTCTAGAGACAAACAAATCTCAATTCTTTGAAAAGAAACAACACACTGTTTGGTTTAATACTAAAGAAGATATTGTGTTATTTGGTGTACTAAAGAAGTATATATGAAATATGGTTTGCTCTTTCTATTACCTGAATAATTGTCCTCCTTTTTTGCTATATATATATATATAGAAACAAAATGAATAATAGAGGCATTATTTGAGTGCATCTTCAGGAAAATATATTTTTAGGAAAATTTTATTTTTTTTTTTAATTTTGTTTATTTTATCAGAAGATATTTTTCATAAAAAAACTTATTTATTTATATATAAATAAAGAATTTTTATACTAATGATATATTTTATGATTAAAAAAATAATATATAATACAATGATCATGGAGGGAAATAACCTTTTTTTAAAAAGAGAATATTATTTTCTATCATATTTTTTATATTTAATATTAAATAAAAATATTTTTGATTATTTTAATACTTTATAATTATAAATATAAATAAATAAAAAATTATTTTTAAAAAAAATATTTTATACTAAAAAGAATGACATCTTAGGATTATTTGGGAAGTTATTTTTTTGTTTTCAAAAATATTTTTTTTATTTTTTCTACAAAAATAAAAAAAATCTGTTTGATAACCTGTTTTTAAAAATTATTTTTAAGAGTGTAACTGAAAAAACAGTTTTCAGAAAACATCAAAATGATTTTTTCTTTTATTTTTATATAGAATTATTTTCAGATTTTAAAAAAAAATAAAAAGAATATCTATTTTTATTAATGACAAAATTATAAATAATATTAAATATATATTTTTTTATCTTAAAAAATAAAAAAAAATATTTATTTTTAAAATTTATATTTAAATAAATTGTTTATTTTTTATTCTAAAAAAATTATTTCTAAAAAATAATAAAATAAAAATATTTGAAAATAATAATCATTTGAGAGATAAAATTATTGATTTCAGTATGTTCGCTTCAGTTTACATAATTAAGAGCACGAATCCAGCAAAAACCATAGGACGGCAAGAAAAGTCAGAACAGAAAGATAATTTCATTCCTTTGAACTGCTAGCCAGAAATCATTCAACCTGTTTTTTGAATTTTGGTCTGTAAGCCGACTGACAAGATTTCCTGTCACCTGCTTATCAATCAGTGACTTTGGGAGAAAAACAGAATACCCAGAGAAAACCTAAGATTATCATTCCCTTCTTTTGTTACGCGTGATAAAGATTATATTTTAATCATAATTTATTTTAAAATAAATTATATTTATTTTATTTAAAATGTAGTCTAATTATATTCATATCTTTTTTATTTTTATAAATATAAATTCTTCTCTTTTATTTTTTTATGGTACAAGAGATAAGTATATATTTAAAATAAAAAATAAAAAGATAATTACATATAATATTAAGATATAAGGATAAAATTATAATTAAATTAAATATCAAAAAAAGTGAATACAAGTTAACTTAGTTTTTATGAGCAATTTAAAAGAAAAAATAAGCATGTTTATATATTGAATTAGTCTAACGTATAAAAAAATGAAAGAAATAAATCATAAGTATCAGATTTTATATTGATAATTAATATTAAATTATTATAAAAATTATATAATTGTTTAAAAAATTTAAAAGAATTTTATTTTAATTCTAATAATCAATATAATATCTGTTTAATCTCAATTTATTTTGTTCACTCTTTTATAAGAGTGTTGTTTTCGATTGATATGCTTATTATACGTGTATATATCTTCTTTATATAAAAAACTAAGGGTTGATATTTATTTATTTTTTTACATTGAAGAATTAGAAGATGTGAGGTCTGAGTGTTCATATCAGAATGTGTTAAAAGTGAAACATTTGTAGCTCATAAACAGCTGTATGATTTGCTGCGAAATAGGACCCATTGAAATCAATCTTCAATTATTCTGGTATGTGTCACTTGTCACTTTAGTCCTTTCTCATTCATCTCCCCTTCTATCCTCTCAAAGCGTGTTGTGAAAAACACATCATATGATCAGTTTTCATAGTATTGCATCAAACTTCATTTTGAATATAAACACTTTCCCATCATTTTCTTGTTCTACTAATACGTCTTGTACGGCTAAAATGTGCATATATACTTGCAATTTAAGAAAACATCATGGGATAATTTCTTATATTTTGTTTCTATAAAATTTTATTTTTAATAAGTATATTTTCACCATCTGTTTCATAAAATATTATAATTTTATACACAAATTTAAAGATAATTATAATTGTATAATAAAAATATTATTTCTTATAAAAATTATACATCAAATACATGGCAAAATTTAATATTTTTTTCACCGAAATAAATTCCTTAATTTAATTAATCACAACATATATCATATAATTCTCTTTTAGCATTATACGCTATGAATATATGTTACTAACAAGGGTATAATCTTATTCTATTTGAATATATCTTAATCATATTAAGAAAATTTATGACATAAACTTATAAAATATGGTTATAAACATGCAATAATGGTACATGCAAATGAAAAATGCCTCATGCATAAAAAGATTGGTTGAAGGATGTTGGGGCCTGAGAGCTAGGGCCATTCTAATTCATTGCTCAACTACATGGCCCTATCATGGCTGAGAAACATTTGCAAGTGTCGTTTGGTGAGAAAAGAGTTTGGGACATCCTATCCTATGGGCGCGTGTGTCGGCAGCTATATTGCATAGATATCGACACATATACATGGGAACCTACGATGTACCGATACTTCATATAATAGTCGTATTCGCGTGTCGAAAACGTTCCCGTTTCTGATACTTCTCGACACCGGCACTTCATTTATCATGTAAAAATAGCTTGACATTTCTGAAAATACCGTGTCCGCGTTCCGATGTCCGTGTAACATAGATGGGAACACAGACACACAGACACAGTATTTTTAGAAGTGTCAGTATTATTTTTACATGATAAATGAAATATCGGTGTCGATAAATGTCGAAAATAAAAACGCTTTTTATAAGTAGATACGACTGTTATATAAAGGATCGATGCATCAAAATTGGCAGTTATCTACAAAGGTAGAAAGATCTTTTAATTAGCAGATAACTCTTGCTCATGACACATATTAGAGAGATTAAACTCATATTTATGATATCAAGACGTGAGCATAATACATGATTCGGATAAAATTATATGTGACGAATCTATTTTTGCACGGAAAGATGCTCTATGCATGTGACTTTTTTAATATAATCCTTCCCATTCTCATGTTTCAATTTTGGGTTTCATCATAAAAACAATGTAATGAATAAAAATAGTGAAAATGTGTGAATATTTATTTTTATTTTAGAAGTCCAAGCACTTCTAAAATTTTCTTATGAATGATATTTTATCCAACAGACACACAATAAAGTTATAATAATATAGGCACAACTCTCACACGATATAAAAAAGGATAAATTATAAATAATTTTTGCTTAAAATTTTAAACTCTATAAATAATCTTTAAAATTTTTGAAAAATTAAAAATATTAAAATATCAATTAAAAAAATAGGAAAATATACGTAAACCATCACTCTTTTTAACTTTTTTTTATATAATTTTTAATCAATTTGTAGATGAATTATCGTTTAAACTAAATTATTATCAACAGAATTGAATTCTAATATATTTAAACCATGATATTTTAAATAAATTATTATTAAATTTTAATTTAACTACATTTAAAGATGTGATGTATATTTTTTTCTTTACTACTTTAAGTTTATTATACTTAAAAAAATAGAAAGAGTTACAAGTGACTTATCTTTTCTTGTTTCTTTTATATTGAGATTTTAATATTTTTAATTTTTTTAAAAATTTCATAAGAGTTATTTATGAAATTTGAAATTTAAGAGAATTATATATGCTTTGATATAAGAGATTATTTATATATTACCCTAAAAAAATATAAATCTAACTTATAAAACATAAATAATTTTTGTTATCTGATGAATTTTGTGTGTGTATTATTATTATTTTTTTTTGATATATTAAAACGTGGAGGTTTGAATCTAAAATTTCTACCATATTATCTAAACCCTTTGTCACTAGAATACCAGTTAATACGGCTCATTTTCTGTGCATTTTAAATGTGTGTAGTTGCACTCGCAGAATTTTCATTTCTAATATCAAACTCATCCAAACATTTCCCTGCACAATTTCTTGCTCACCCAACATCCATGTATGATTTCACTTTCCTAGATTTTGCCATGTGTCAGAAGGCGTTCACTTCCAAGTGCTGGGCACAGAAAATCCAACACAACCAGATAAAATTCCCAAACTTTCTTGCATTTTCCCTTAAACCAAACGGGTCTCTGCTCCAGCTCCTCCTCCTGAAAGCTCCCCAGTCTCATAAGGCAAAAACTTTCTTCAGCACCAAGTACTAATCATTAAAAGGCAACACACGCAGATGAAAATTTCAAAACTTTCCTGCATTTTCCCTATGACCAAAGTACCAAACATGTCTCTGCTCCTATACCTCATTCTGCAAGTCCAAATCTTTCTCATTTGTTCTTATCCATCTCTTTCTTCCTCCACTGAACTTGACACTCTCATGGCCATCAAATACGCTCTAGACCCAGAAAATCGTTTATTGGCTTCATGGACTCCAAATTCTGACCCATGTGATGGTTCTTTTGAAGGTGTGGCTTGCAATGAGCAAGGCTATGTGGCCAATATTTCATTGCAAGGAAAGGGTCTTTATGGGCAATTACCTGAGTCTCTGGCTGAGCTTAAGAGCTTAACGGGTTTGTACCTGCATTTCAATAGTCTTAGTGGAACAATACCAAAGGAGATTACAAGTTTGACTCAGCTAAGGGATTTGTATCTCAATGTGAATAGTCTATCTGGGGATATCCCTCGTGAGATTGGCAATATGACTAATTTACAAGGTAAATTGCTGATTGTCTAGTAAATTTGTAACTTCTGCTCTTTATTTTTCTCTCTCTTTTTTATATTCTGTTTTGATACTAATTGAATATTATATGGGATCTAGGTCCACTGAGATAGACTGATAGAAGCCTTGAATTTCATTATGTGCTTGCTATCTTTAACAAGTTTGTGCATTAACTGATGAAAGATGATATTTGCATTTAGCTTCATTTACAACATCTCTCGCACCTGTAAAGTCGACATAATCTAATTCAAATTGAACACACTTTTCATGTGTATAGGCGTAAGGATGTTGTGAATCATGTAAGGTACTAGTAGCGCCACTCTTGAATAATAGCTGGAGAAAGGAAGGAAAAGAGAAGAAAAAACTGAGATTCACAGCAAGAAAACTAGTAAAACTTAGATGAACTGTACTTCTGCCTTTAGATTGTATAATCTAAATGAATTAATTGTTATGTACAGCTTTCTGAAGACTCCTACTCTGGGTGTGACCATTGCAATTTTTTTTTTATTTTTTAACGCTTGGCTTCTTTGCCATATGAATATTTTTATTGTATATGTAGGACAAGAGGTCCATTTCAAGCTTGTCTTTAATCTATGAATTATTTGTTTCCTTACCTGGTTGAAAGTTAGGAACTATGCTTTATTGTGTCGTTTCTGTTTATCTAATAAATTATAAATAATACACAAAAACTAAACTGTAAAATGCTTTCAGTTTTGCAGCTATGTTATAACAAGTTTACTGGATATATACCAACTGAACTGGGGAAGTTGAGGAGGCTGAGTGTTCTTGCTATGGAATATAATCAATTCACTGGTGCAATTCCTGCAAGTTTGGGTGAGTTGGAGACATTAACACGGCTGGACCTGAGCTTTAATAGCCTTTTTGGTCCTATTCCGGTGACATTAGCCACTTCACCTAAACTTGAGATTTTTGACATTCGGAACAATTCTCTCTCTGGCAATGTCCTTGCAGGTAATCTAAACCAAGTGATTTTTTGCTTTCCATGTTGATTCTTGAAGAAAGCTTAGTTACATTTTTTTATGTTAAGCCAGTTTTGTCTACTTTACGTATAATGCAGCTCTAAAAAGACTGAAAGGTGGGTTCCAATACATCAACAACCCTGGTTTATGTGGCATTGGATTTGCCAATTTAGATTCCTGTAAAGCAGTGATTAGTGTAGACCCAATTAAGCCTGAACCTTTTGAACCTAATGATTTTTCTACTAAAGATCTTCCGGCATCAGCTTATCCAAAAGCTGAAAACTGCAGCGAGGCTCCTTGTAGAAAGCCATCAAAATCTTCAAAAGTGGGTTTGGTTTTTGGTGTGATTGGACTTATTGTTGCCTCCACAGTTTCTGGATTTTCAGTGTTCTTATGGCTCCGCCATCAGAAACAGAAAATTGAAAGCACTATTTACGCTTCTGGCAGTCAGCTTAGTAATGACCACATGAAGGAAGTTTGCAGGAAAAGTGCATCATCTTTGATCAGTTTGGAGTATTCTAATGTATGGGATCCATTAGCCAAAGGCAGAAGTGGCTATTCTATGGAAATTCTTGAGAGTTTTATGTTTAACTTAGAGGAAGTTGAGCGTGCAACTCAGTGCTTCTCGGAGGTAAATTTGTTGGGGAAGAGTAATTTTTCAGTTGTCTACAAGGGTATCTTGAGAGATGGGTCAGTTGCGGCTATAAAGCGCATCACCAAGACAAGCTGCAAGTTTGATGAAACCGAGTTCTTGAAAGGGCTGAAGATATTGACATCATTAAAACATGAAAATCTGGTTAGACTGAGGGGCTTTTGCTGTTCCAAAGACAGAGGAGAATGTTTTCTTATTTATGATTTTGTCCCGAATGGAAGTTTGTTGCAGTATCTTGATGTTCAGAAGGGTGATCGTAAGGTTCTGGAATGGTCCACTAGAGTGTCTATCATACATGGTATAGCCAAAGGTTAGTTTATGTTGGGCTTCTTTCTAATTACAGTTTGGTGCTTTTTTATGAAAATTTTCTGAGTTTTTTGACCGTTATTATTTTCTGATTCATGATTGTGGTTGATGATATTTCAAAGCCAAAATTTGTGCAGAATTTGGATATTGCAAATTTTGTCAAATCATTTCTGGTTTAAGCTGCCTATAAATCAAGATCCTCAAAACCTTAGACTTCTGCTTTTCACCTGATATTCATTTTAACTGTGAGAAAGGAACATTATGTTGCCTTTCTTTAATGATAATTGGCAATACTTTGATTTTATTGGTAGGAAGATTACAAGATATTGCTTCACTTGAATTTGGATGTTAGCAAGATATTGCTAATTTTGTCAAATCATCTCTGGTTTTAGCTGCCTATAAATCAAGATCCTCAAAACCTTAGACTTCTACTTTTCACTTGATATTCATATTTTAACTTAAAGATTAACTGTAAGAAAGGAACATTAAATTGCTTTTCTTTAATGATAATTGACAATACTTTGATTTTATTGGTAGGAAGATTACAATGCTATTGCTTTTCTTTAATGATAATTAAACATTATGTTAAATTAATGGTTTTCCCATTCAGTCATTTTCTCTGTTTGAAAATTGATTACCACTGCAACGCCCTTCTTAGGGATAGTTCTTATTAAAGCTTTAGCTTCAACAATATCACTTTTTGTATGCTGGGATTTGACATTCTTCTCTGGCCAGGCATTAATTATCTGCATGGAAAGAAAGGAAGCAAGTATGCTCTAGTTCACCAGAACATATCAGCCGAAAAAGTACTTCTCGATGCACAATATAACTCCTTTCTATCAGATTCTGGACTGCACAAACTCCTTGCAGATGATGTTGTCTTCTCCACCCTCAAAGCTAGTGCTGCCATGGGATATCTGGCTCCAGAATACGCAACCACTGGCCGTCTCACTGAAGAGAGCGATGTCTATGCATTCGGAGTGATAGTTTTTCAACTTCTTACTGGAAAATGTGATATAGCTCAGTTAAGCCACCACGGGGCTGAAACATCTAGTTTCAAAGATTTGATTGATAAGAATCTTGAAGGAAAGTTCTCAGAATCAGAGGCAGCCAAATTGGGGAGAATTGCTCTTCTTTGCACCCATGAATCTCCTCATTGCCGACCGACTATGGATTATGTGATACTAGAACTAGGTGAAAATATTAGCAGATCATGATATTAATAATGCTTACCTTAAGATTTTCTAGCGAAAAGAGATGAAGCTATTGTAAATTATTGACTGTATTTCTTGAGGAGTGCAGTTTGTTATAAGCAGTAAGTGCTCTGTAATATAGGAAAGGATATCAAGTGTGAAGAGAAACTCCATCTTCTTGTAAAAAGGAAGATTATAGTTTAGGTTTGGTATGTAAATTTATATAGATTGCCTCTCTCAGTTCTGTTTAATCTTTGAGAGTCCACTGCAAACTGAAATTCAGTTGTGTGTGTTAAGTTGGAATTATAAATGAAAACTGTTTTTTCAGAAAAGAGTGAATTAATATAATCTTTTACTTAAAAAATTCAATCATGTAGAGAATTGATTTAAATGCTTTAATTTTTTTAAGGTGGAAATTTAATAACATGCATGAAAACAATTGCATCTTGTTTTAGACGTTAATCAAACTATACAATTAATCAAAATGAATTACAGTTTCTTTTATGAGAAAATAAATTTCACCAATTTTAAATCATGATTTCTTTAATGAGATGTACAATATCCAAAATCATAATGTACCACCAAGATAATATCCAAAACCATAATTTAGCACCAAGATAATTACCTAATATTCTAAATAAGATTTAAACGCTTTAATTTTTTTTAAGGTGGAAATTTAATAACATGTATGAAAACAATTGCGTCTTGTTTTGAAAGTTAACTAAACTATACAATTAATCAATATGAATCATGATTCCTTTTATAAGGAAGTAAATTTCACTGATTTTAAATTATAATTTTTTTTATAAGATGTATATTATCTAAAATCATAATATACTATCAAGATAATATCCAAAACCATAGTTTAGTATCAAGATAATTATGTTAATATTCTAAATAAGATTACATATTACTTGTTTAATTTCAGAAGAGTATAAGAAAGGAGGAAAAAAATACCTCTCCCTGAACAAAAGAAATGGGTTGACAGGTTTGTTGCTGCCCAGGATCGAACTGGGGACCTTTAGTGTGTAAGACTAACGTGATAACCACTACACCACAGCAACCTATTGGCTCTTGATTTGAATAACATATTTAATGAATAATTGTCTTAGTATGAGATCAATTAATAATTAAAAAATTAGGGGAGAAAAGGTAAACTATGAAACTTCTAATGCAGTTAGCCCCAATATTTTCCTACTTTTGCCGGTAAATTTACAACCTTGAGTATTTTTATACAATTTTCTTATGTAGTCAAATCCCAGTAAATTCAACATCAAATTTGCCCAAATAATATAATAAACAAATTTGCTCCAATCAAAATCATGCCATCATATAGACATTTTCAATTCCTTTCTGGTTGATGTCATTAGTTTTGTCTTAATTTGCATATAAAATGATAGTAGTTTGTTTTGTTGAAAGGGATATGCATTTTATCCCTCCAGAACCATCAGGTGGATGTAGGCAGCCGTTTTCTTGAAGAACAAGTGCTTTTGTTAGTAGGTTATGTTTTGGTGCAAAATGTTACTACTCTTGTAATTTTTATAAAAAGAATTCATATCATATAAAAAATTTTGTGATTTTATATAACAAGTTGCTCATGCCAAGGGCAGATATATAAGTATGGCAAATGGTGGCATTTGTGATAAATAAGAGTTTATGAGGAGGAGGAAGAGAGGTGGCATGTTGAGATGAGTTAGAAGGGATATTTATAGGTGAGTAAGCTCGGTGAATGAGGCTAGTGCTACTTTGTACGAAGCTAGAACACTGGTAAGTTGACAGGGACAAAGAAAGGGATATGTTTGGCTGAATCACCTTATGCAGATCAGGAGACTTAGATAATACCTTTTACAATAAAGATGGTTAAGTAAGAAGCACATATTTTATTGAATAATGTGTTTTGAGTTAAAAGGGAAAAGATTTGTTAGAGTTAAGGTTGATATAGGATCAGTTGATTAAACTTGATTAACAAGGTGAAAGTGGCTTCATGAGAGTTAAAAGATCCAAATGTGATACTAAGAGCATCTCTAGTGATGTAATCTATTGAAGTTACTTAATTTCTTTATTTATGGATCTCACCATGTTACATTTGTTGAAAAATTATTTTTTGTTTAGGAATATGGTTGCTTGTACAAGCAACCATACCTACATACTGTCATATCAATTCAATACATTATATTTAAAAATCATTGTACAACTCTCGTTGAAGATACTCTAACGCCCTGCTTGGTTACGCAGAATTTGCGCAGAAAGGAAAGGAACTTGGGCTGTTTGCACGAAAATCAAAGAAATTCCTCTGCTTGGCTTGAGGCAAGAAGGGAAGTTGGGTGGAAGTTGATGTGGGTCCACGGGACCAAACTTCTGCCCAAAACGCGCGGAAATTGAGTGGAAGTTGTACAGTAACTTCCACCTAATATTTTATAATTTATATTTTTAATTTTAAATATATTTTTATTGTATTTTTAATTTTAAAAAATTACCTTTAAAAAATAAAAAT
>JANHAO010023932.1:0-11768 GCA_026873985.1 Saraca asoca
AAGACTCTACTAAAGAGTGCTTAACCTGGGAAAAGAGAAGCTAGCTGCTGGTTGGTGGAGTAGGGTAATCATGATGGCTGGTGTACTCTGGTTTGATTGCTACCACTCCCTTTGCATGTACTATGCCATTGCAGACTGCTTCTCTAATTTTTTATTAACTTACAACTGGTTGAGTGTGAGTTGTAGAGTCCATTGGGCTCAAGTTTCATGCCAATTAGGGCCTAAAAATCCAATTCTGTAGAGGCCCATCTCATCAGTATTCTGCCTCTATTTTGTAGCTCCATTTGCATGCCTAAAATGATGGATTTAGGTCTGGAAGTCTTCATGAAAGTTGTAGTATTGTGTCTTAACTTCCATTTGGGCTTAGTTTGACCTCATTTGGACTTCTATAACTTCAGATATTGCTTAATGAGTGCTCAAAGGTCAGCTTCCCATCATATTCTCCAGTTTGTCCTAATGTTGAAGCCAAGTTTGCATTTCATTGGCCTCAGGGACATCAATAGCAAGTTGACAATGAGTAGTCGGGGGGAAACCATTGGCAACTTGAGGAGTAGAAGAGCTTGCTATATAACCTTCAAGCTGGTTAACAACAGGGTCCGACTTTCTAACAGCCTTCCCTCTTGCCATTACAGCTGAACAAAATCACCCATAGAAACAGAGAGGCAACCAAAGAACAGAAGGGTCCCACTAGGCATGCTAAAATGTTGATGGTGGATTTTGGTTCTACCTAATCCAGCTAACCTAAGGGGATTCTTTTGGGACCCAAGCCATTATCCGATTGTTTTGACAGTAAGGAGGTGCTGAATGGTTAGAGGAAGGGGAAGAAGATTGAAGAACATAGACATTTAACGTGATTCAACTAAAGTCAGACAGAACCAAACCCTACGTCCACGATAGCGTTTTATATATCTAAAGATAATTTTACAGAATTTCAATGTAGTGCTCTTTTCCATGTCACTTATTAAGGTCTCCTTCCTCATATTTATAGGGGAGAAGAGGTTATAATGGTAAATTCATAAATTATCTTTCTATTACATCAAACAATAAATATACAAGACAATCTAAAATACAACAAGTAGGCTTTTGCAGATTGCTGGTTGACTTGAGTGAAAATGCTTTCTGCAAGTGGGACCCTTGGGCTACATTTTGCAGAATGGTGGTGCAGTTGTCCATTGGTTATACACTTAACCTTAATAGGCTTCTAGCTAGGCAAGACACTGTGAGCTATCTCTACTCTGTGAGGTTGAATTCAAATAGGTCACGAGTTCGAGCTATCAGCGAGCTAAGGCTTGTTGTTAGTGAACTGGGGGTTACTAGTCAGTGCCACCTCATAGTCAGGCAAGCTAAGTTTCTTTCTCAATTTCCACTGAACCTTTGCCAGCCCATCTTGCGATACCAATTTTTACCCATAACAACAATCAATCAGCCATATGATATAATCACACAAATACAATTTAGGAAATTAATTACAATCATAACCAATTTTGAAAAAACTAGCCTAAATTGTATTCATGTGATCATGGAAATTTTCCTTAACTTTAAAATTGATTTTCATATGATCACAAATTGAATGAAATAATTTTGTAAACTTTCCTTTTATTTTGATAATCAACACTAATTAATTAGAAATAAATTTGGAAACTTTCCTTCAATTGTTTACTTGGTACCAAAGTTTTAAAGAGTCATATGGAATAAATTAATTGATTGATTATGAAATTAATGATGATTAGTTTCCAAAATAGATTGATTGTGATGTTTGATGATGGAATCAAATTAGTCAACTTATTGAAATTAAATGTTAATAAAATAACGTGAAACATGCATGACCATAATTTGAATCAAATAGTTAATATTTTATGCTTTCTCGTCTTATTTGCCTCATATATACATGAATGAATGGAAGGATGGTTAAGGACCAAAGGCTTTATGAATATAATGTATATTCTATATTTGGAATTTGTATTAAATAGGACTGGTGTGTCCTACCTTTCTTTCTAGTTCTAAGTGTAAAATTCTCTTCTCATCTCACTTCCCTAACTCAAGGTTTCTTCTATAAGATGTAATTAGTGACATAGGATAGAAATTAGGGAATTTTGTTTCTTTTGGAAGGAGAAAGAGATGCCCAAGCATGAAGGGTGCCAAGAGGTGTAAGTCATGGAAATTCTTCCCTTTTATGGCTCAAGGGAATAATTATTTGGTCCAAATCATCTCATATATATTATGCATGCATGATTTATATGTATGATTTATCTGTATGTATAACATATACTAGTTCATGAAACCTTTAAAAGTTAAACCCCAAACTAAATAAAAGATCCATTACTAATTTAAGTTGCATGTTAAGAACATGGTTTAATATCACTCATCAAAATAATGATAACCAGAGATCAATTTTGTAATAACTTCTTAGCCTCTGTCAAGGTTATGCTACATCTTTCATGTTATTATTGTTTGAAAATATTCTTAATTGATAGTTTCAACTTAACAAATAAGTATGGTTTCAAATGACCTTTGTCAATTGATTATACAATGTTTGGGTTTCACTTTGAACATTTAGATAGGGAGTTATTAATAATGTTTGATGTGATAGATGATAAATGACAAAGTTGTCAACCTAATAATTAAAAGTTATATGGAGATGTAATTAACAAGGACTTGTCTACCTGGTCTAATTTACTTGGATTCCTTCGCCTCTATCAAGTTTAAATAAATTAAACTTGAATCCTAACATACTATAATTATCATCTATCTTGATAATCTAATTCTAAAATAAAGGATCATTAGAATTGAAGAAAATAATGGGAGTTCATTTTATTAAAGTCCGTATAAAATGAATTTTATTCTTAGATATTAATCTACTCTATTCTTATTGAAGATTGATTAAAATGACAAAAACCATCTCCTTAAAATGTATTCTGACTGATAATAAGCTTATTGATCCAAATTATGACTAGTTATGAAACTTAAGATTATCCTCAAGTAGGTAAAGATAGCCTATATCCTTGAGAATTACCCTCATGTACCTCTATTTGAAAGTTCAAGTGAGTATGAAGGTTTTGACTTTTATGCTTACTTGAAACATAAGGAAAAAATTTAACAAGCAGAGTCTGTGATGATGTCTTCAATGTCTTTTGAACTTCAAAAGTAGCATTAGAATATGACATTCCCTAAGATGATTTTGCATTTATCATAATTATATAAAAGCCATATTCATGTTGAGAGATACCAGGTATCTCAGGAATTATTCAAATATAAAATGGTTGAGGGATCATATGCCATAACTTATGTGCTAAAGATGATCGGGCTAATAAAGAGATTGGCCCAACTCGACCATATGATCAACAATGATCATGTAGTGAACATCATATAGCATTCCCTTCCTAAGTTATTTAAGTAGTTTGTCATGAATTTCTTCATGAATAAGATAGACGTCTCTTCAGCAAAGTTGCTCAACATGCTTAAAACTACTTAAATGACTTTTAAGAAGGAATAGCCTATACTAATTGTTAATACTTCTTCTAAGCCCAATAAGAGAAAGAAAAAGCCTAAAAATAGTTCTAAGGCTAGGACTAGGGTTGAAAAACCTAAAGGATGCATGCAAAAAAATTAAGAGAGCATTTCCAAAGCCACATGTTACCATTATACTATAAAAGGCTATTGGAAGTAGAACAGTAAAGTTTATCTCGAGACCGTGAAGCTAAGAGAAGCTTTTACTTTAGGTATCTTTATGATTGAGATAAACTTGTCTTATTATTGTACTGATTCTTGGGTAATAAGTTCTAGTTATGGTTCAGACATTTGTAACAATGTGTACAAAACAAGAAACAATAGAATGCTACATAAAGGTGCAGTAGACCTATCTGTCGAGAATGGAGCAAAAGTTGTTGTTATTAGCATAGTAACCTATCTTATAGAAATCCCCATGAGCATGATTCTAGAACTTAAGAATTGTTATTATGTTCCTACAATTTCTAAGAATATTATTTCAATTTCTTGTTTGGACCAAGAGGGATTTACTTTTACCTTTAAGAATAAAATTCATTCTTTTTCACATACTGACATAGTGACAAATTGATTAATAGTTTGTATGTTCTAGAAGTAAGACAAGAAATCCTAATAATCACAAATAAGAAACCAAAGATTAGTGAATCCATAAAATTGTCCTATTTTTGGCATTGTAGACTTGGTCATATCAATGAAACTAGAATCATAAAGTTACACAAAAATGGATATTTGGATCTGTTCAATTATGAATTAGATGAAACTTGTGAATCATGTCTCATTGGGAAAATGACTAAGAAAGTCTATACTAGAAAATGAGAACATGCAAAAGATGTGCTAGAGTTGATACGTAGTGATGTATGTGGTCTAATGACTATCCTAGATAGAGGAGGATTTTCCTACATCATCACCTTTACTGATGATTATTTTAGGAGTGGGTACGTGTATTTGATGAAATACAAGTATGAAGCCTTTAAAAAGTTCAAAAAATTCAAATCTAAAATAGAGAAACAAAGTAGAAAGAGTATCAAGACACTTAGATCAAATTGCGATAGAGAATACTTGAGCTAGGAATTCATGGATTACTTAAAATAGTTTGGGATTCTCTCACAATGGACTTCCCCTGTAATGCCAAAAATAAATGGTGTTTCAAAAAGGAGAAATCATATCTTATTTGACATGGTATGTTCTATGGTGAGCTTTGTAACTCTACCTATCTCTTTCTGGGGCTATAATTTAGAAATTGCTCCATATGTCCTTAATTATGTCCCTTCAAAGAATATTGATAAGACACCATGCGAGCTATGGTTTAGGAGGAAACCAAGTCTTTCAGACATAAAGATTTGGGGATGTTCCACTAATATGAAGGGGATCATCACAAACAAATTGGGATTCAGGAGTGATAGACATCTATTTGTTGGATATCCTAAGGAAACAAAGGGTTACTACTTTTACCATCTAGTAAAGCAAAAAGTGTTTGTCTCAACAAACATTGCCTTCTTAAAAAAAAGTTCATCCTTGAAAAGGCTAGTGGGAGAAAATAAAACTTTAAGAAGTTCAACAACCACAAAATGACATGGATCATACAGCTGACAATGAGCCTTATCAAATATCTCAAAGTGTTAAGATAACTAATCAAGCTCGAAGGATATATGTACTCTAGAGATATATACTCTAGAGATCAAGTAAAGAATGTCGTCAACTTGAAAGATATGGCTTTTTCCTTACACAGGAGAAAAACAATGAGCCTACTAGTTACTAGGAAGTAATATCAAATATTGATTCCTTAAAGCAGTATAAAGCCATGAAATCTAAAATGGATTCAATGCATAAGAATCAATCACTGTAACTGAAGGAATAAAACACATTGAATGCAAGTGGATCTTTAAGAGAAAGACTAATACATATGGCAAATTACATACCTACAAGACTAGGTTGGTGGCAAAAAGTTATAAACAAGTTCAAGGAGTTGATTATGAGAAAAACTTTTTGTCAGTTCCCTTATTGAAATCCATTAGGATTTTACTTATAATGGTTGTATATCATGATTATGAGATTTGGTAAATGGATCTCAAAACAACTTTCTTTAATGGAAACCTAAAAGAAGATATGTATATGATATAACTTGAGAGTTTTTGTCTAAGATCAAACCCCACAAGGTATGCAAGCTAAAGAAGTCCATTTATGGACTAAAACAAGCTTCACAAAGTTACAACATATGTTTTGATGAAGCAATCAAATCGTTTGACTTCATCAAGAACATTGATGAACCCTATGTCTATAAAAAAGTTAGTGGGAGTGCAGTTGTGTTCCTATTGTTATATGTGGATGGCATACTACTTATAGGAAATAACATTCCCATGTTTCAATCTATTAAATTATGGTTATCCAAGACATTCTCGGTGAAGGATTTGGGAGAAGCGAGCTTCATTTTGGATATAAAGATCTATAGAGATAGATCTAAAAAGTTGCTTAGTCTCTCCTAATCCACATACATAGGCACAATACTAAAAAGATTTAATGTGGATGGATCTAAAAAAGTGTTCTTACCCATGTCTCATGGTGTTCACTTGTTTAGGAAGAGAATGTCCTAAGATGGAAGATGAATAGAAACACATTAATGAGACTCCTTATACATCTGCAATAGGATCAATCATGTATTTCATGCTATGTACGCAGCCAAATGTCTCCTATGCACAAAGTGTGACTAGTAGATATTAGGTCAATACAGGTGAAAAACAATGGAGTATAGTCAAGATGATCCTTAAGTACTTGAGGAAAACTAAGGATGTATTCTTGATATATAGAGGAGACCCTGAATTAAGAATCAGAAGTTTCACATATGCAAGCTTTCAGTTGGATCAAGATGATTATAAATCACAGTCAAGATTTGTATTCACTCTTAATGGATATGCAGTCCATAGCAAATTTTACAATGGAAGCAGAGTACATTGCTACTTCAAAAGCAGGAAAAGAAGCTATTTAGATAAAAAGGTTCATCACTAAACTAGGGGTGGTTCTTGATATTGTTAATCCAATAGAATTTTTTGTGATAACAATAGACCTATAGCACAAGCTTAGGGGCCAAAGTCTCATCAAAGGTCTAAACAAGTCTTAAGGCTTTACCATTTGATCAAAGAGATAATATAGCAGAACAAAAAATGGATACCTACCCCTTACTAAAACTCTATCTTTTTTAGAAGCTTGATCATCATTTAAAAAGAATTGGGATTAAGTATAAAGATGATTACCTTTAGGTCAAGTGGAAGATTATTAGTATAGGATGGCCTAGAGATAATTGTTGTAATGGCATAGATACTATATATCTTAGCATGTTTAAAAAAACGTTATGTTTTGGCCTCTTTATCATGTTAGTCTTAAATATGTATATGCTTGATATACATACACACATACACACTATCTTAGATAAAGTCCTTGAAATTGTAATTATGTACAAATAAATCATAATGGAGATTGTGATTATGAGATAATTTGCAAATATAGTTATAATTTCAAAATGTCCCTAGTTATGGAATAATTGAGAAAGCAGGATATCAATTATTCATAAGTAAACCAACATATGTTATGTCACATTCTTTAGAAGAATGTAGTGATCTCATACATTATTTGATATGAAGATATCTGGACAAACATATAGGTATATGCTAATGAACATATGATTGGATTGACCCATCTCAAGGAACCATATGGATTGTTCTCATGTATCAACGGACTTCTCATATGAAAGGAAGTGTAAGTGATCCTTAAACTTATGATCAAAATGGTATCATATGTATGGAGTTTTGTACTTCGATTTTATTATTGGCCTACACTCTTGAAAGAGTAAATATGAATAATTTTGAGTACACCACAAAGCACATAAAAGTAGTGATTGATCAAGAGAAAATTCATCCTCATTGGTAACAAAGGAAAGATATTCTAAAGATGTTGTGACAATTATGCTATGATTAAAATCATATGCCTATGGATTGATTAATACATAAAATGGGTTTTATGCATGAACGATAGTGAGATAAAATATGATCAAACATATACCCTAGATTGGAAGTTTATAGGGTGGACACTAAAACCATACCCTAAGTCTAATTTGAATACCAAGAGATGAAAGAATTGAATTACATACTAACACCTTGTCATTAAAGGTTTGATTTCCAAGTAAATCTATTCCTGGCATTTGGGTGATCATGATACTATGCTAGAAGCCAACCATGAGCTGTGAATTTGTTTGAACAATTTGGAGAAATTATGTTTGAATTAAAAGGAGTTTTAATTCAATTGAGCATGAAGAAGCTTATAAACGAATTCATTACTGACATGCATAGAAGCCTAATAGGTCATACATAATAGAATCATTTTCATCCATGGTCAAAGAAAAGTTAGAAGGCAAAATGCTATGAATTCAAGAGTTGAATTTAATGAACATCTTGGAATTTTGAAATGATTAATTAAGTGTTCTAATGCAAGAGGAAGTGTTAATTAATCAAAGATTTAATAATTCTAATAGAGATTATAATTATTAAATAGTAGTAAATTTTCATAGTTGATATTTCAATGTTAAAGAACATTTATATCAACACTAGAGGAGATCTAAAATAGAGAAATGGTTCCGCACTTAGAAATTGTCCTAAGTTAATTAAAATAATTAGAGGATAATTACAAAAGAAAAGTTTATGATTATAGACTCATAAAAAGTATTTGGGCTTCTTGGACACAAAGGAGGAAGCATTGAGTTAAGGAGCATAGACTCCTTGGATCTTACTTGTGCATGGCCTTGAGTTGACAGCACAAGCAAGGGGCATGCTCGAGCTTGTGCACCACTTTAGAAGCTCTCTCACTCTTACTTGTGCTCTAAACTCTTAAACTAAAATTAACATAAGCGTTTTAGCCCTAGAACATGTGTTGTGCACTAAGTCTCTCTTAGTGATCTCACTTATCTCTTCTTTGCATTCAAACCCTCTACCCTGCCCCAGTAAATAAAGATTTCTTGGAAAGCTAGCACATCTTAAGTTAAATGATTGAATTTTCCATTCTACAAGTTAAGTAAACTTCATAGAAGCTTTTAAGCAACTTGGTTCGTGTGGATCATTGTTGGTGTTGGAGATTAACTCCAAAGGAGTTGTTCGGACACAATCCGAATAAATTAATTATGAAGCTTATTCATGGAATTGCTTAGAGATCAAACTTAATGTTGGAGAATAAGAATTTTGAGAACAACTGTCGTGAAGGCATAATTTAAACCATTATTTTAAATTTACCTTGCCTTTGAATTAATATGTAAATAACATGATCCAGGTTTAGGGAAAAAATTTAAATTTTCTTTTCACATACTTGATGCTTATGATTGGCATATTTGATATGCTTAGATCCATTTTCCTAACATTAAGCTAGGTGGTTGTTTTTTCTACTTTACCAATTATGTGAACTTGGTGCAAGCTTTGAATCAAATTGATTCATGTGGATCACCATTGCTCTCTAGGATCAAATTTGAAGGAGTTGCCCAAAGGCTATCTGAAAGACTTGATTGTGAGGCTTGTTAGAAAGTTTTTGAAATTACTTGGAGATCAAATTAAAATTTAGAGACCAAGGATTCTGAGAACAATTCTTGAAAAGGTATAATTTAAATTATTACTTTAAATTATTCTTTGCTTATGAATTAATTTGTAAACAACATAATCTAGGTTTGGAAAAAATTTTAAAATTTCATTGTACATATTTGATGCTTTTGATTGGCATATTTGATGCCTTAAATCTATTTTTCCTAACAATCCCTGATTCCAATTGCCCAAGTGAATCATTAAACCTATTATATACAAAGAATGGCCTCAAGAAGTCGCAGCAGAATCGAGGCTAGCTTGCCCTCCACCTCGTCAAAGGTACTCCACAAAGCTTCGCTTCGCCTAGCGAGAAGCGGCACAACGAGGTTGTCCCAGCTCCATCCTTCAAATAGCGACCCTCGCCTCATGAGGCAGCGACCCAACAATCTAGCGAGAAGGTCACAAGACCAGCCCATCCAGTAGATGGCTGCCTTGCTCAAGCTCACCATCCCATTGCAGTGGCCTCGGGCTCAGCAATTCCCTGGGTGACCCTAAGCCAGAAACTCCCGTTTCGGACATTCAGCCCTTTGCTTGATCTAGCGGCGATGCAATGATAGACGTCGACAGGTTCAGGCCTACCGGTAGCCTAGGGAGACCACCCAGCAGCCTACAATCTGCAATGGCTAGTTTGTGGTCTTTTACTATCTTTTCTTATTTATAGCTTGATGTAACACAACTGTAGCTTGTAATTAATAAATGTAACTACTCCTTCCTCTATAAATAGGATTGCCTTGTTAGAAGTAAGGAGGAACCGAACCTTCTGTAAGTAGACACTCTACCAAAGTTATTTCTTAATATATCTCCGCCATAGATGTAGGGTCCGGTGCTGCCCAAATTTAGCCGAACCACGTTAAACCTACCACCTCCTTATCCCTTCTTCCTCTTGGCCCACCTCCTTCAGTACTTCAGGAGAAGTATTGGTCCTTTAAACTCATCTCCCATTGGATAAAGTTTGGATCATCTGTATGAACTAAATTTCACTGTCAACATTTTGGCACCATCTATGGGGACCATTTGCTCTCTGAAGCCTCCTTTGCAGCGTAACAATGGCCAGAGGCAGAACAACTCAAAGTTCTATCATTCTAGTTTCCCAGCAGCATACTGCTGCACGTAAAATCCAAGAGGCTCAGACTCTCGATCAGTCTCGGCTGGCACTCAAAAACACAGTCAGAGAGTTAGCTAAAACCATTAAGATGCTTCCCTAGGCACAAGCACAAAATGCCCAAAGACAAGAGGAAGTCATGGCACAACTCCAGTAGCTCCGTAAGGAAGCTCAGAGAGAAGCTCACAATAATCGCGACAGCCAGTGACTGGGAGGCTCCTAACGAGCAAAAAGCTCTATCCCTTAGCACAAAGAGTAATGCTCAATAATGGAAGAGGTCCTCCATAGGCTCGAGCAGCTAGAAGAGCATCCACAGCCTCAGAGCCATCAGCCTCGTAATGAGGAGACCTCGCCATTTTCTGCAGAGATCGAGAAGCAACCTATCCTGTAGAAGCTCAAAGTGTCCACTTGTAAAGTTTGGTGCAACCAAGAGGGCCGAAATTTTGAAAATTTTTCTGGGTAAAACATACCCATGGTCGAACCAAACTTTTCCAAAGATCCCATTGTTAGAGGTTGTACAACAACCTAAATCAAATCTAAGAAGAAGGAAAGTAAAACTAACCTTTAGTTGAACTCCTTTTGCAGTGGAAACTTGTGGTCTCCATAGCAACCCATGTTTGTTGCCTCTACTGGAAAATCAATGCTGGAGAACATCCTCCATAGCCTCTTCAACTCCTCTCCTTGTGCTAGCAAGTGTGAGAAGTTAGAGGACCAAAATAGGAGCCAAAAACCTGGAACAATTTCGGCGAGCTCTTCTTCTCCTTGGTTCGGCTACCATGGCCAAAACTTGGAGAAATTCTTCTCCACAAAAGCTGAAATCTTTTCAGCTCACAAAGGAAGAAGGAGTAAAAGAAGAAAACACCAAAACCCCTTTTAGTTCTCTCTTTTTCTGGTTAGTTTGGCTTAGGCCAAACATAGAGATCACATCTCCTCCTTCGGCGCCACCACACGGCCGGCTCCCTTCTTCTTCTCCTTTGGAATTGCTAAAACCCATTCAGCAAATGGGGAAGAAGAAGACGCCTTGAAACGGCGTCGTTTTGGCTACCCCAAGGGTGGCCAAAACGATGTCATTTTGGGGCATTCATAAAACAGTTTTATTATTAGTAAATTGACCCCAAAACTCTTATCAAATTACCTTTTGGCCCCAATACAATTTCACTAAATTACTTTTTGGTCCCTGAACATAAAATATGTTCAAACTTTGGCCATAACATTCCCCGTAATGTGTGTGACCCAGTAGGCCCTCAATCTATTGGCAAAAGTCCAAAATGCCCTTCAAATCCTTTGAAGGCATATTAGTTTCTTCAAACTAATCAAATTGGACTTTAACCTATAAACGGACTCTAGTAAGCCATTATAGCTACCCAATTCATAGTAGGAGTCTTCAAGGTGACGAGCCTGTATATGAATGACCTATAGATGTGTCTAACACATTACGTGTTACACATTACATGCATGATACAACCCTTTCATTACCCATATCCAGATTGGTCAGAGGCATGGATAAAAGTCAACCTCTATAACCAATCAAAGTTTCTCAACCTCGTGAA
>JANHAO010023933.1:0-11768 GCA_026873985.1 Saraca asoca
CATATTTGGCTCAACTGATGAAAATCTATGCAAAAAGTTTTCAAAATTGATGCAAAATGAATTTGAAATGTCAATGATGGGTGAATTGGCATTTTTTCTTGGACTTCTAATTAAACAAACAATTAAAGGGACTTTTTTTATATCAAACTAAGTCCACTACCGAATTATTAAAGAAATTTCAATTTGATAAGTGTAAATCTATAGGAACTCCTATGAGTCCTTCATTGAAATTAGAGAGTGATCCAAATGGTAAGAGTGTAGATCCTACCTTATTCAGAGGAATGATTGGAAGTTTGTTATACTTAACTGCTCATAGAACTGACATTATGCTTAATGTATGTGTATGTGCTAGATATCAAACTAATCCTAAAGAATCATACCTATCTGCACTTAAAAAGAATTTTTAGATACCTGATTGTAACTAAAAATCTAGGACTCTGGTATCCTAAGTCAGATAGTTGTAGTTTCTTAGGATATAGTGATGTAGATTATACTGGAAGTAAAATAGATAGGAAAAGCACTAGTGGTACTTGTTAATTTATTAGACATTCATTAGTTTAATGGTCTTGCAAAAAGCAAAACTGTGTTGCACTATCTACTACTAAAGTTGAATATATTGCTGCTGGAAGTTACTGTGCTCAAATTTTATCGATGAAATAACAACTTTCAGATTATGGATTAAAGTTTCAGAAAATTCCAATACTATATGATAACACAAATGCAATTAACATAACTAAAAATCCAGTAATGCATTCTAGAACTAAGCACATTCAAAGTAGACATCACTTTTTGAGAGATCATGTTCAAAAAGGAGATATTTCAATAGATTTTCAATTAGTAGACATTTTTACAAAACCTTTAGATGAGAGAAAGATTTATATTCATTAGAAGAGAAATAGGTATGTTAAATCCTAAAGAAATTGAACTAAACTAAACTAAAACTAGTTACTATTATATGATTCTTATTTGATTTGTTATGTTTCTGATGTTCATGTAAAATCTGACTTAAGCATTGGAGCTTTTTAAGTTTGTTTTGCAGGTCTATGATTACAAGTTTATTTATATATAAAAACAAATTTTTGCATTTTACATTGAATTCAGCATCGATGTATTCCTTTTTGATTTAAATACATCGGCTGTTATATCAATTATTTTTCAAAATCTTAACATTCAAATCGATTTATACATCAGTGTAGTAGAATTTCAAATGTTTCTGTATAACCATTTTAATAGATTAAATCAATTACATAAACGATGCAGAAACAAAAATATTAAAAAAATAAGGGGGAGCAATGATTTTTCTACTTCTTTTCCTGCTTCCCTTGTTTTACTATTTTTTGTTGTTTCAAAAGGGTGAGAAAAAGCATATACCTTTATTTTAGATGATTTCCTTCCTCAAAGTTATTTTACTTTGAACCTCATCTAAAATTGTTTATCAACATCAAAAAGAGGGAGATTGTTAGCCTAGATCATTCTAAGCTACATATTTTCCTTAGTTTTAATGTTGAAAAATAATTTTATCTAACAATATGTTGTTGAGTTTTTGATTTGCTATTTTATAGGTTCAAAGATATGTTGATTCAAGCTTCAAGAAGATCCAAGATTAGTTTTAGGACTTATTTTGTTTGTTAGGATCTTTTGTAAAAAATCTCAGATGATTTTTGAACCAGAACTATTCATTAAATAATGAGATAGAAAGAATTATTTGAAAACTACTTGAAGAAAAATAAGATTTTATAAAACTATTTTTTATATTATGAATCGATGTGCACATCAATGTATTGAAGAACTTGTGAAAAGTTCATATCATAATGATGCAACATTGATGCATGAGGAAAATGTTTTACATCGAAGGTTTTGAAAAATGGGTACTTCAATGTGTTAATAGATGTTAAGGCTGTAAGTAATTATGGCACTTTGATTATTACACTGATGAGTTAGTAATAATAGACTGCAATTAATGTGTTAATCTATGTAATAACTAAAATTAAACAGTTATAACAGTTATTCACACCCAACTACCATCAATATATAAACAATTCATCATAGTTTTTCTTCATATGTCAATGTGAAAAAGTTTTATTAAGAGCAAAACACGATTTTCTCTCTACTTCATTGATATTTTTGAGATATTCTTCAAGATTTCTAGATCAAGGTTCATTCAAGATTATTGTAGTTTGTTTGCAATATTCATCTCAAACTCTGGCATTGTAAATTCAATCTTTTTCTTGTTCAATTTTGTTCATTTGAGATTTCTAGGTATTAGAAATCTGTATAGGTTTAGAAAAGGCTAGTGTAATTCTTCTAGGTTAGCAAGAAACCTATGAATTTCTTGTGTGTTGATTGTAAAGACTGCCATTTCAGGAGCCTATCAATCTTAATAGTTTTATTTTTGTTGACATTGGAATTTGGTTCACACAAGAATGTCCAAACTCTAGCCAATAGGGATGAATTCTTTGGACCCAATGCTATCATATGAAGTGTGAGCATGAAGGGAGAGGAAGAAAGATAGAATAGGGCAATGTTTTAACATGGTTCACCTAAATCTGGATGGTACCGAACCCTACATCCATGATGGAGTTTTATTATGCTGGAAAGTGTTTGCTTACTATTATTTTTTCTGGCCTCCTCTTCTAACAATGAGTTCCCATTTATAGAGGAAGGAGGGGTTGCAAGTAATGATTACAAGCTATAGTTCTGTTACATCAAGAAATAAATGTAAATGACAAAGGAAATCCTGCAATTCGGCTATTGTAGGTTGCTTTCTATTAGATAGGCTCCTTTTGTCTGCTACAAGCTAGCATAGGTCTATCTAGCACTTGGCTTTATCGTGCTCGTGGCTAAGCGAGGTGTTTGCCTTCTTGAACAGAGATTCTCAGCTCGGGGGGTCACTATTGGTGCTCATTCAGTGAGCTTGGGACTATTGCGAGCTCGAATGGCATGGTCATTCGACGAGGCAAGCTCCTCATGTTTTCACTACGTTACCTTTTAGTGACATGTGAGGTGATGTCTGCTGGACGTCTTCAATGAGCTGGATAATTTTTGGCATTTGATGGGCCCTTGTTGGCTTGTTCCTCGAAGCTGATTTTTACCCATAACAATTTTTAATTTGAAAAGTCTTTCGGTTGAGAAAGATCAATTGGAGTAGACTTGAATTACGGTTTCAATTACTTACATCTTAATTGCTCTTATTGATAATCTTTAACCTTCACCATTTAATACTTTTTGGATATCAGTTTTTTGCATAATCTACTAAAATAACATTGAACTTGATAGTAGTTTATATAATTCTCCAATGAGAAAAGGGCAAGATCTGTTCAATTCCATAGTTTAATTTTTCTTTACTGGGACTGACAATACATATTTTATATCCCTTTGTACTTAGAGTGTATTTTGTATCAGTTATATTTTTTTAGTCCTGGGAAAGTAAGATGGGAATAAAAGTTTCCCATGTTTGGTACAAGAGATAAACAATCATTCCTAGGCATAAAAGATGCCCAGGAATAAAATTTGTGAAGGAAAGTTAAAAATTTTATTCCTACCTGTGGAGGTGGGAAAGAAATATTCCCAGGCATAAAAGATTCCTTGAAATAAAACATTCCATAAATTAAACATACCCTTAGTCTTTTATCATGTTATGTGCTTCATTGAACACTTGTAATTGGTTTTGTGGTTTGCTCAGTTTTTGTGCTTAATTGAATTTATTTTGTAAATTTATACTATTTTAGGTTATTAGGTATGTTTTAAGTTTTGGGCCTCAATTTTGGGTGATTCTTATGTCCTTGGAAAGCTAAGAGAAAGACCTAAAAATTTCATGAATATCCCAAAGCCCCGTTCAGATGTTTTGGAGGTCAATTTAAGCTTTGAAGTTGGAACAAATTGTAGTGCTACAACTCAAAACTAGTTTTGGTAATTTCATCATAAGTGGAGTTGCACGCTTCATTTTGGTGCAAACTTAAGCCTATAGGATAGGTAAGATCCATTCCCATAATTTTATGAATGGTTAAGGTCAAACTGCACCATTTTGAATTAGTTTCATGGTTGTTTACTTAAGTGTTAAATTATGTTATTGGTTGGACTATCTTGAAAACTATCTCAATTTTTGGGCCATAGCTTGAGCTAGGAATTGGGTTTTTATACAAGGTTAATGCCATCAGATTCCTAGGAGACAATGCTACATTTCATTTGAAAGGATCCATATCCAATTAAGCCTCATTCCAACTATAAGTAGTAGCCCAATCAGGATGTATTGTAGTGAGAACTATAAATGCTCAGCCAAGCCACATTTGTAATCGCTTTTAAATTTATTTTACATCATATCTACTTTGGTGAAGGAGAAGAGCTCTGCTAAGACATGACTCTTACCCTAATTAGGTTTCTTCTTTCCTTTTATTTTCTCCTTTTACTTTTATATTAATATTTAATTAAATCTCCATTTCAATCTAAGAAAATTTCTACACCAATTCTTTTGTTGATTAGGAGACTTGCTCCTAATTCCAATTTATTTCCAATTTAATTCTCTATTTTAATGCTTATGATTTCTTTGAACAATTAGTTAATAGGTTCCACTAATTAACTATTTATTGTGATTCACAGCTAGCTAAATTTCTATAGGTAATTTGTTGTTATTGTGGTTGTTTGATTAAAGTAGTAATAAGGTTTTGATTTGCTACTGGAGCAAGTTAATTTTACTAGAGAAGTGGCACTGCGAGGTTGTCCTAGCTCCATCCTCTGAATAGTGACCCTCGCCTCATGAGGCAGTGACCCAGCGATCTAGTGAGAAGGCCACAAGGCCCGCTCGCTAGGCCTCCAAGCACCTTCCTCAGCCTCATGGTGCCCCCGAGCCAAGAATTCCCGCTCGGGGTGCCCAACACTTTGCCAAGTGCAGTAGCATGAAGCAACAGATGTCAACCGACTTAGTCTGTAGCCAACCATAGGGGCCCACCCCACAATTTACATTCTATAATAGCCAAATTGTAGCCTTTTTAATGTCTTTTCTATTTATAGCTTGATGTAACACAACTGTGGCTTGTATTTAATGCATGTAACACCTCCTTCCTTTATAAATAGGATTGCCTTATTAGAAGAGGGACAAGGCCGAACCTTCTATAAACAGAAATTCTACCAAAGCAATTTCTCAATAACATCTTTGCCATGGATGTAGAGTCTAGTGCCGCCCGGATTTAGTCGAATCATGTTAAAGTCACTGTCTCCTCATCTCTTCTCCCTCTCGGCCTGCCTCCTTCTACATTTTAGGAGCAGTATTAGTCCTCTAAACTCCTCCCCATTGGCTAAAGTTTGGGTCTCCTATATGAACCAAATTTCACCGTCAACATTTTGGCACCAACTGTGGGGACCATCTACTCTCTGAAGTCTCCTTTGCAGTGCAACAATGGCTAGAGGAAGAATGACTCAGAGTTCTACCATTCTAGTTTCCCAGTAGCATGCTGCTGCACTCGATACTCAAGAGGCTTAGACTCCCGATCAGTCCCGATCATCATTCAAAAATACAGTCAGACAATTGGCTGAAACTGTCAACGTGCTTACTTAGGCACAAGCACAAAATGCTCAAAGACAAGAAGAAGTCATGGCATAGCTCTAGTAGCTTCATGAGGAAGCTCAGAGAGAAATTCATGACAATAGCGATGGTCGGTGGCTGGGGGGCTTGCAGCGAGCGGAAAGCTCTGCCCCTCAGCATGAAGGACAACGTCCCACAA
Organism: Saraca asoca; assembly: GCA_026873985.1. Taxonomy (NCBI): domain Eukaryota; kingdom Viridiplantae; phylum Streptophyta; class Magnoliopsida; order Fabales; family Fabaceae; genus Saraca; species Saraca asoca. Next base: position 5,718 of record JANHAO010023933.1, read on the forward strand.
TGGAGGAGGTTCTCCAAAGGCTGAAATAGCTAGAAGAGCATCTGTAACCTCAAAGCTGCCAGCCTCGCAATGAGGAGACCTCACCATTTTCCTCGAAGATCGAGAAGCAACCTCTCCCGTGGAAGTTCAAAGTGCCTACTATCCCCTCGTAAGACCGAAAAAGTGACCTGATCGATCATCTGAACGCGTTTAACACTCAAATGGACCTCCAGGCAATTGACCCCCTGGTGAAGTGTCGTGTCTTTCCTGCCACATTAGGGGCAATGCCTCGGGCATGGTTCAAACGGCTCTTGGCTCGCAGTATCGACAATTGGGAAGAATGCCAAAGGAAATTCGTTGACTAGTATCAAGCACTAAAGAGGAAACTCAGACCTCCCTACCACCTCGCAATGATTTTCCAGTGCAAGGATAAGCCACTCAAGGACTATTTTTCCTAATTCAAGCATAAGGCCAACTCCATGGAGAATCCCTCGAAAGAAAGCATTTTAATGGCCATCTCAGTGGGACTTCACAAAGATGGCAAACTGTATAGAAGCCTCTACAAATCCCCTACTCGAGACCTTGTCGAATTCTATGATCGGGCAACCTAACAAATAAGATAGGAAGAAACCTTCGGAATGGAGGAACCTAAGCATAAAGTGGGCCACAGCGGTCCTATTGCGAGCAAAAAGAGGGGTAGCGAGAGTTGCAACAACCCCGCTCCTCATCTCGCAAAGAAAGCAAAACCTCAATGACCCAACGGCTGCTTTGAGAGCTATAGCATCCTGTCGGACAAGCAAGATAGAATCTTTGCCACGGAAAGGTATAATGAGGACTTTAGAAGGCCCAGGCCAATGAGGGTACCCGCCAACTCTAGATACCAGAACAGATTTTGTGCTTATCACAACGAGGCTAGGCACATCACTTTAGAGTACCATGCGCTAAAAAATGCCATTGAAGGCCCCATCAGAAGGGGTCGACTACAGGATTACGCAGTAGGACCACCCGGGCAGTGTGCTCAATAGGCTTAGCGAGTTGTCATCCAAGAGCCTAAGCTCTCCATCAGAACCATATTTTGATCCTGTAATACTCGTTTATTATCGATTGTATCAATTATGGAATTTTGAATCAATACACATTGCCGACTGGCCACGCATTGCCTAGACAAAGATTTTTTACTCTGTCATTGCAATATCGTTACAGTGAATGGTTTTTTATAGCGAATGATTTTCACCTCACTGCAGTGTTACAACGAACGATTTTCACCTCACTATATCATTATAGCGAACGGTTTTCACCTCGCTACATCGTTACAGTGAACGGTTTTCACCTCGCTACAGCATTATAGTGAACGATTCTCACCTCGCTACAGTGTTATAGTGAACAATTTTCATCTCGCTACAGCGTTACAGCAAATGGTTTTCACCCCTCTACAATGTTACAGCGAATGATTTTCACCTTGCTACAGCGTTATAGCGAACGATTTTCACCTCGCTACAACATTACATTGTAATATCGTTATAGTGAATGCCTTTCACCTCACCGGACGAATGATTTTCACCTTGCTATAACAGAACAATATCATTACAAGCTCTAATGAGACCCTACTCTCTCACTCACAACAGATTGATCAGTTAGAAAAAATAAAAGTGCAACCGATAGGCAAAAGAGAAGTTTCATTAATTATGACAAGTTTACATGCAGCGATGCGTGAAGAATCCATTACAACATTCAAAGAAAATGAAAAGCTCATATAAGTAGAAAGACCTCATCCAGCAAGGCAAAATTACATCAAAAGAAGAAGTGCAAAAATAGAGGCAAAGGGTTAACAACTTGGCACAACCATTCCTGCAAGAAGAGTAGAAGGTCAGTCACCGAGCCCGTGCCTGCAAGAAGGATAGCTTCTGCCTAAGCTGCTCCTAGTTCCTCCTGCATATTTCCTCTGATGCTTTCTCCTGACCTAAACTAGAGCAAATTAAAATGGCATAAAAGTCGACTAGTCAGGTAGCAGCGCCACAGGTAGTGGTTGGAGGAGGTGGCCCAAAGTCAGCACAAGGTCCCCCCAGGAGCTCGCCTAGCAAATCATGTGACGGAGCCACGTGCAAAGGGCTATCAATGTCTCTTGGCACTCTGTAACAGGCCATCCATGTCTCAGCAAGCTTCATCAGAAACCAAGACACCAGAACGTAGGGGGCTCTTCAGTCTCCTTCATCGAGTTTCTTCGGGACAAAAGGAAGAATGCCCCAGGTAACAAATAGACCCGCTCAACCCTTTGAAGAATCCAAAAGGTATCTGAGCTGATCTTCATCTGATGGCTCAGAATAAGCGGCAGTGCCATGCTAACTGCCAAAAATGGCAAACATAAGAAAGCATGGTCTAAAGTAGAATGGAAAGACATCTGACGTGACATTTTGGTCAAGAGAGGACACTAACCGAAGATACGAATCCAGCATCGGGAACTTGCAACTCCAGGTTCGGAAGGCAAACTGAGAGTTACGGGGCTTATGTTATATACAAAAATGGATTCGAGGACTCACGGCCCCAGGATGACAAAGATACTCTGTGAAGTTTTGCTTCACCTAGCGAGAAGTGGCACTGCGAGGTTGTCCCAACTCCATCCTCCGAACAGCGACCCTCACCTCACGAGGTAGTGACCCAGTGATCTGACGAGAAGGCCACAAGACCCGCTCGCTAGGCCACCAAGCACCTTGCTCAGCCTCATGGCCTCCCCGAGCTAGGAATTCCCACTAAGGGCACCCAGCACTTTGCCAAGCACAGTGACATCAAGCAACAGATGCCAACAGACTCAGTCTATAGCAACCATAGGAGCCCACCCCACAGTCTACATTTTGCAATAGCCAAATTGTAGCCTCTTTACTGTCTTTTCTATTTATAGCTTGATGTAACACAACTATAGCTTGTGTTTAATGCATGTAACACCTCCTTCCTCTATAAATAGGATTGCCTTGTTAGAAGAGAGACAAGGTCAAACCTTCTGTAAGTAGAAATTCTGCTAAAGCAATTTCTCAATAATATCTCCACCATGCACGTAGGGTCCGGTGCCACCTGGATTTAGCCAAACGACGTTAAACTTGTTGCCTCCTCTTCCCTTCTCCCTCTTAGCCTGCCTCCTTCTACAATTCAAGAGTAGTATTGGTCCTCTGAACTCCTCCCTATTGGCTGAAGTTTGGGTCTCCTATACGAACCAAATTTCACCATCAACACTATCGGGGTAAGTCAATTTTACTAGAGAATTGAGGTGATTAGTTGATTCGCTACTAAGGTAAATTAATTAATTAGACTTGGTATTTTCAAATTTTAATACTATTGGTAAATTGGCTGAAGTGCTAGACTTTAACTAATTTAACAATAAGGGTCAATTGGGTACTAGACTTGGTTGGCCACTTGAAGAAGAAATTAATAGGAATTAATTAGGTGTTGTGCTTAATTAATTTCTTGGCTAAGCGGTGAAAGAGAGAATGAAATAATTATGACAAGGATCAGTCATAGAATTGATTGTGAGAATCCCTTGGATTGAAGCTTTCTCATTTGATTTCCCTTCCATTTTTTATTTTGTTTGTTAGCACTTAAACTGTTTGTTTAAATTCCTATTCTAACTAGATAACCAACCCCCTCCCCATTTTACACTACAAACACATAGAAATTGGTCACCAATCTCTGTGAATTCAACCTGAACTCACCTTAGCTAAAATCTTAGATATATCAGCATTATTATCTTTGTCAGTCTTAACAATCGTCACTTGGGTGCCTTCTTCTCCTTCCAAAAGAAACAAGATTTCCTTATTTCTATCTTATGTAACTAATTATATCTTATACAAGAAACCTTGAGTCACATTCAAGGGGAGTGACATGAAAAGAGAATTTTACATTTAGAAATGGCAAGAAAGTAGGACATGTAAGCCCTATTTAATATAGATTTCCAAATATAGAATATACATTATAGTCATAAAACTTTTGGTCCATAATCATCTTTCCATACATTCACGTATATAAGGAATCAAAACAAGAAAGCATAGAATATTAACTATTTAATTCAAATTATGGTCATTCATATTTGAAGTTATTTAATTAATATTTAATTTAAAAAAGTTAACTAATTTGTTTCTATCATCAAATAAATCATTCATTCTATTTTGGAAACTAATCATCTTTGATTTCAAAATCAATTAATTAATTGATTCTATATGGCTTTTGAAAATAGTGGTACCAAGTAAATAATTAAAGGAAAGTTTCCAAATTTATTTCCAATTAATTAATGTTGATTATCAAAATAAAAGGAAAGTTTCCAATAATTATTTCAATCATTTTGTAATCATATTCAAATCAATTTTGAAGTTAAGGAAAGTTTCCATAATCATGTGAATACAACTTAGGCAAGTTCTTCAAAATTGGATAGGATTGTAATTAATTTCTTAAGTTGTATTTGTGTGATTAGATCATGGGGCTGATTAATTGTCATCACAATCAATCAGATGGTTGATTGATTGCCATCACAACTCATCATGGTGGCTAAAACCACCATGGGAGGAGGAAGACCAAAGCTTATTCAGCCCTCATCCATGGCCAGCATGTTGGTCCAAGTGGTTTTGCTATTTGGCTAGCCACCATCTTTGGTCGAACAACCCCCTATTTGGCCAATTAGTTAGTTAGTTCCTCATTAGTGTAAAATTTATTCCTAGCATTTAGTAGTCATGATGCTTTTCTAGAAGCTAATCATGATCTATGAATTTGTTTGAATAATTTGAAAAGATTGTGTTTGAATTAAAAGGAGTTTTAATTCAATTAAGTGTGAAGAAGATTATAAATAAATTCATTGCCAACATATATGGAAGCCTAATGGACCACACATGATAGAATCACTTCAATCCAATGTCAAAGGAAAGTTAAAATGTAAAATATTATAAATCCAAGAGTTGAATTAAATGAATATCTTGAAAATTTAAAATGATTAATTAAGTATTCTAATATAATTGGAAGTATTAATTAATCAAAGATTTAATAATTCTATTGGAAATTATAATTATTAAATAGTATTAAATTTCCATAGTTGATATTTAAATGTTAGAGAACATTTATATCAACACAAGAGGAGATCTAAAACAAAGGAATGGTTCCTTACTTAGAAATTGTTCTAAATTGATTCAAATAATTGGAGGATGATTACAAAGGAAGAGTTTATAAGTATGGACTCATAAGAAAAAGTTTGGGCTTGTTGGACACAAAGGAGAGAGCCTTATGCTAAGGAATGTGGACTCCTTGGGGGTTGCACGGCTCTCCTTGAGTGGACAACACAAGCAAGGGGTGACCATAGCTTGTGCATCACCCATTAAGCCTTTCCATTCTTTCTTATGGTCCAAACCCCTCTATAAAAGGAGGAGAGAAGCCAAACTAAAAATAGAATTTCAATGCAATAGTTTCAACCTTAACACATGTGTTATGGGCCAATTCTCTCTTTGTGATCTCATTCATCTCCTCTTTATATTCAAACACTCAACCCTATCCTAATGAATATTGAGTCCTTGGAGAGCTAGCACCTTTTAAGCTAAGTAGCTCAATTTCTCATTCTATAGGTTGTGTGAATTTTGTAGAAGCTTCGAATTAACTTGGGTCATGTGGATCACTGTTGGTGTTGAAGATCAAATTTGAAGGAATTGTTTGGACACAATCTGTTATACACCAAAAATGTCCTTGCGTGGACAAGTCCCCGAGAGCCTAAGGGTCAATCCTTGCATCTCAGCGAAGAGCCTTCGGAGGCTCCAGGTAGACAATAGCGAGCGCATCAGGCACCAGATCCTGTCCCAACTACCTCGCCGCGCCGTGGTCCGAAGGGCCATGCCTCAGCGGTTACGCGACATAGCGACAACAGGCTCAGACGTTAGGACAGCGACTGCACCCCCTCACTGTAGCAAGCCTATAACGACTTCCCCGAGAAAGCTCTCGCTTAAGACAGCAAAGCATTTCACCTGACGCAATGGCAGCTACGAAGCCTACTTGTCGGCCTAAGAAGGCCTGCTTCACAGCCCATTTTCAGAATACAGACCTCTTAGTGTC
>JANHAO010023934.1:0-11763 GCA_026873985.1 Saraca asoca
AACAATATCAACACCTGGATTTCAAGGAAACTCCTATTGGTAATCGTGACATTATCAGTATTTCCTTTTCACTTATTACACATATCGAATACTCATATTTAACAATCACATTTTTCATTACCACCCATTGGGCTATTACCGTCATTCAGGCCATTTACTTGTATTATTCAGCCATATAGGCTATTCACAAACGTTACCCGATTACTAATAGATTTCCATTGAGTTTAGGGTCTTAAATTGTTCAAACTTTTCACATTGAAAATATTTTATCAAATTTCATAATAGAATAAGTTAAAAATACATATTTTAAATATGAATAATACCTCAGAATAAATTATCATCGGTATTTCAAATTATTGAAACATCACTTTATTATTCAATAAAATTACCTTTCAACAAAAAATACTATTTACAAGGGTGGAACTATCCACTCATAATCATTTCTTTGAACTCATATGCAAAATTGTAACACTGACAACAACTAAAACCATTCAACAATCCAGAATTTATATGGCAAACTAGAATTTATATAGCAAACTAGAATACAACAACCAGAGTTTATACAGCAAACAACAATCCAGAATACAACAAATAACAAACCAGAATTTATACAACAACTAGAATCCATACAGCAAACAACAAACCAGTTGTTATACATTCAAGTAAAACAGATTATCAACTCAAATTCAAATTATTAAATTTGTAGGAATTCAAGCATTACAAGTTCTATAATTAACCAGGAACTCATCAGAATCAAAAGTTTCAATAAAATTTTCAATTTTATCTACTGCACATATTCAAGCTTCTACACAAATTTCTTGACAACTTTTAATCTAAGTACTATGGAATAAAACTAATGATCTAAGGTTACTCATTGGGTTTCTGAGTAGCTGTTGTTAGCTCACCGTTGGCTGAAACACCACCGGCGGCCATAAACCCAGGTTAGCCGAACCACCCTATGACAAGGGAGAAGAAAAGAACTAATAGTACTATTAGACTTCCCGGCCATTGAATCACGCCCAAACCAATTAGCGACGGCGGGGGTAGCTGGGTGAGCTAATTGATTCACCGGAAAATGAAACCAACATGAAAGGTTTCAGCCGGAAGTAAGACCCATGTCTTCATGTCGAAAGCAGAGAAACACTAAAGAGGAAGGAGTTACGGTCTCATACTGGCCAGAAACCTTAAAGCAAAACAGACTCTTTGGCCAAAAGTACCTCGACACAGCACAAGACTCTGGAACATTCCGGATGATGCTCGAAAAGGAAGCCTCCGAAAAAGAAACTAGGAAGAAGGAGTCAAAAGAGGAGGCTAGCCCAGAAGGGGGGCACCGGCTGGTCCAGGCCTCCCCTTTTTATAAATAAAAAATATATTTATATTTTTCACTTTGGCCCCTAAAGTCTTAACTAACTTTCATTAGGGCCCAACACTTTTATGTTGCCTTAACAAAGGCCCAGCTTCCACAAATTTTTTCAATTTAGTCCCTACCGATTTTTCTGTTTACTCTTTTTTTTTTCAATTTTAATTTTATTTTTTATTTTCATAAAATTTTCAGGTGTTACATTTATGTCTATAAATGTGCTCACTGAGGCCTTACTTATATATAATTAAATCAGTTATTTTGCATAAATGCTTTAATTTGTTATTTCTTATGTACACATATCTCTATCAAACTATCTTAGGTTTGTTTGAATTAAAATTATCTTATGATTTTCTAAATCAAGATATTTTTAAAAAGAATACCAAAAATTATGAAAGATTTCAAAACACTCAATTCACCCATCTTGAGTGTAGGTTGCCTTATCTTACACAAATTACATCCACTAGATAAGTGTGAAAAGAAATTCAAAATCCCAATTCCTAATAGAAATGAACAGAAGTCAAGAAAACCTTTGTAGCCTAGCATTTCTCAAAGTCAATCACATGGGTGACACCATGGATTTTTTAAAGGAACCTAAAATCCCAATTTGCAATACAAATGAATGGAATCAAGAGAAATCCAAAAAGTTAATAGTCCCAATTATGACTAACACAAATTGCATATTACATTAATTGGCTCTTGGAAATAAACCCTAAAATGTTAAAAGGCAATATGCAACAAAAAAAGTAGAAATTTGATGAAGACAAAATAATGTAGTTAGTACAAATCAAATTGAAAATGTTTGAATAATACAATTTATCTTTGAAAATTGAATTAATTTCGAGGTTAACAATAGAAATTTAAAAAGTATTAAGAGTTTAATGGTTAAATAAATTGCATATTAAATTTAGTGAATAGTTGAGATTATTTCTTGAAATTAGTATTAAATAAGATGCTACTACATAACCTATAGCATTGTATACTTCACTTTTAGCTTCTAGTATAATAGAATTACACTTTCTTACATTGTTTCCATACAATAGATTTCATTTTTAAATGAAATAAAATAAATTCTATTGAAATGAAATGAAATTAATTATAAAAAAAATTGATTCCAAACAAGGCATAAGAGTGTGTTTGAATTCAAGTAATTCATTTTAGGCTATTTCTACAAGAGCATGACCTCTTAGGAGGTTGAGTGTTTTTACCATTAAATTATTATTTTTTTTTTTGTCAAATCTCAAAGCATACAATTTAAATAAAAAATATAAATTTCAATGCCAAGAAGATAATTTAATGATGAAAAAGTGTTATGTTTGTATTCTTTACATGATGAAAACATGTAATTTAATGACATCCTTCTTGAGCTGGGTCCCTGGAATGTTGAAAAAGTGTTATGTTTGTATTCTTTACAATTTGTTCTCTTTTCTTCCTTTTCTTGTCTTTCATTTTATTGATCGATCATTTTTGTGCAAAACTTTTCCTAAAAGCAAAAAACATGTCAGAACTTGATGAGATTAGGAAGCTTAACAAAAAGTTTATTTTTCCTTCTAACAAGAACAAACCTTCATCTAGCTAACCAACAAGGCGATTAATAATCATCTAAAGATTGTTAGTAGTTAGGAACTTCTAGTGAAAGCTCCCAAAATGCTAGTCAGAAAAGAGCTTGATCGATCAAGTAGACATCCCCCAAGAAAAGCAAAAATAAAAAACCTTACAATCTTAAGAGAAAGGCTAATGTTGCTCCATAATCAAACAGTTACCACTTCCCAAACCAATAACATAAGAAGCAATGCCAAGACACCACTTTCAAAGCTAATGAGCCAGAGGGAAGTTCTAAAGGCTCTGAGGTTCCTTGTCTTGATAGCTTATTCTACAAGGATATTAACCTCATCAGTTTTGGTTTAGACAACTTCTTTTTCCTAAAAGATATTGCTGGACTAGGTAAGGAGCTTCTGAATCATGGGCTAGTTGGTCTTACTTAACATGTGGTTATGCAATTGTTTCACCAAAAAGCATGTCTCTTGATGGTTGATAACAAGATATGCAAATATGATCAATTTTATATGGTCAATAAAGGGAAAGACTGATTAGTCTTTAATCAATGAAGTAGAGAGATGGATAATTTAAAGCCTATTACCAAAGTGATGAAGAAGTGGATGAGTGAGAAGGACAAGGCTTTGCAGGAGTCAAATGATAAAATTAAGTTTCTCGAACTTGTTGTTTCCAACGTTTCTAAGGAAACACAAAATAATAAGTTAGCTTTTGAGAAGATTAAGGTAGATTTTGATGCTATGGAGAAAAAACAAGGTGAATGGAAGATGAAAGTCGAATAGGAATGATTGAAATATCAAAAGCAAATGAAACAACTAGAAAAAGAAAAAAGTTGCTGATGAAAATCACACCATCAACTAGGAAAAATTAGTCGTTAAGTATTTCAAGATCGCCTTCAATCTAGTGATTAATCAAGTGAAATATTTGTACAAAGACCTTGATTTTGGCCGTCTTGATCCAAACAAAGATATTTAGGACTTACCGTTGGAGGATACTAGCTTAGATCATGATCAATAAAGGGACATAGATCAAGAAAATACAAATGGTCCCACCATGGAATAGTTTTATCATGCTTTCATTTGTGTTGTTTTGTAGCATTTTTATGATTTTGAGGATATTTTGGTTAGTATTTTTAAAATATTATGATGGAGGTTTTCTTATACATGATAATGCCATTCTATTTTAAATATTTTGTTTAATTTGAAGTTTCTGATTGTGCTTCATGAATTATTGTGGTTACCATAGAATGTTTTCATTTTTCTTATGATATTTGGAATAGTTTTATGGATATTATATTTGATTGATTTTCACAAAGTTTCTTTCACTATACTTGATTAATGGCAGTTATTAAGCCAGTGGCTCTCATTTTTGATAAGCCCTCAAGACTTATTTACCTAACCATTTTGGTCAATGATAAATATTAAACTCTTGGTTCACATTTTGGCATTTCTTTATCAGCTTTAAATTGAAAATAGTAGGTTGATCATTTTGATCGGCTTATAATGGGCTAGTGGCCTTTGAAGTAATGCTTCATATAGTAAAATAGTCATTAAAATCATTACGAATAACTAATGGGTTCTTGGTATTATCAATTAATATTAAATCCAAGATAATAACTTGATCGCTCTAATCAACTTATAATGGGCTAGTGGCTTTTGAAGTAGTGCTTCATATTGTAATATGGTCATTATGGTTGACCAATTTGATAGTTAGTAGCTCCCATGTTGGTTATGGAAATTGATACATAAAGTAATTGGACAAAAGAAAACAATGTAAACCAAAAAATGACATTAAATATTATCAACGATCATTTGACAATAGATGAACATTATTAATTTCTAACTAGAATCGACAAGATCATTAATGATGGCAAGAGATCATTGGTGATCATAGAAGATGGTAGGGATTTGAGGAGAATGCTAAAGATCTTTCAAATTTACTTTTGTTGAAGTAGAACTTTGATTTTGATCTTTGAAAATCAACAATGTTCATTGGATATCAATGAAGATCATCAAAGATTAATAAAAGTTAATGGAATCTTAGGAGATCGCTAGAAACTATGAAAGAATGCCACATATGTCATGAAAATTCATGATAAGATATGATAATTTATAGAAAGAAAATTCTATTAAAGTAGATATCAATAGAAAATGTAATGAATTCAGTTGAAACAGAAAATGAATGGAAAGATTAGATTGTAGATGGTGCCAATGAAGATAACTCGTCCTAAACCTAATTGAAGACTGATGATACAATGACAGAGTATGATAGAGTGCAACAACTATAGTAAAAGAATCTTCCAAAGAATGGCCTAGGTGATGATGGTTGCCATGGCATCTCAGAAGATCAAGTCAGTCTGCATGGCCATATTCTAAGTATAAGTTATCATAAAAGAGGTAAGTTCATACATGCTTTCCTTGAATAGACCTCGAAACACAACCAGTTGACCATTAGGATGTAACCACGTGTCTACCACTCAATCGTCAAAAGGTCTGGAAACATAACTACCACCAACTAATTTCAACTATCGCAAATGTTAAGATTCATATAAGTGTGCCTCATGTTCAAAGATAGCTACTACAGTTGTTCAGTCACATGTGAGGTGCATGTCTGACTTAAGCTTCTTGTTACTACTCATGGAACCATTGACTTATGTCTATCACATGATCGATCCAGTGCTCACCCTTTGTCATTAATAACTCACTCATCTAGTTTCAATGGGCCATTTCTCACTATCCATTTTAGTCAATCTAATGGTTATATAAAATGAAAAGCACTCATTTTGCGTGTGGGTCAAACTTACACCACTTAGTAAGTGGTACATAGTAGTCTTTTCCTAATTAGTAAGTAGTAAGTGACAATGTAATAGGCGTTCTATTCTTCATCCTTTTTTTTTTCACTCATTGTTTTAATATGTCTATTTTTTTTCTCAGGTAATGCCTAACTTTCTACATTTTAGTATTCATGATTTGTTTTTCATTTGAATAATGCATTTTTGCATACTTGAAAATTTTCACCACTATAGAAATACATTTACACGTCCATTATTTTACACATTCCACATCAGTTTAAAGATTAATGTCTATCTAAGCGATATGGTAGGTTAGAATAATCCATATTGCTTTTTAACCGACTGTCAAAATAGGAAATGACATTGATTTATAATATACAACCAATGTATTTTTATTTGGAAAAAATTTTTACACATAAGTTTTTCATGAATAATCAATGTCTTTTCTTCCTCTAAAAATGTCAATTTTTATCACAAACTGACATTTTTTAAACTACTAAAGGCATTGATTTTTAAAAGTAACTCATGTTTTTTCTCGAGCAATAATAACCAAAAAAGACATTGGTTTTGTATAAATACTGACATCTTTTCCCTAAAAAAAAATCCTGCTTCTATCTATATTTTGTATAGAAACTATTGCTATCTACATTTTAAAAGAAACTTGCCACTATTTACATTTTACCAAAAACAACTTTTGAACGAAAATCTACTATCATCTAACACAATCCTAATTTCAACAACATCAAATATTTTATTGGACCAACAAAAATTCAAGACATTATAAAATTAAATTAAAATAAAATCATGTTAAATTAATAATAAGTCTATACATAATAATCATTTATTTGCTTTCTAACTAAATTCACTCAATTATACTTCTCCCTTAGTTATGTCTTCTCTTGTAATACAATTTTTGACATTAGTGAAAGCTTCAAATAAGAAATTTTAAGTGTTGTCAAGTCCATTTATATAAGTCTAAGCATTTAAACTAAAAATTATATAGTTGCTAATAAACATATTCAATTACCTTTAATTTTTCCTAATTTTTTCTCTAGTAAGAGCTTCAACCCATATCCTTTCACCATGATTATCTCGCATGTAGAACTTTTCTAAGTTACCTTCATCATTTACTAGAGGTAGTCCTAAAGAGAAACGAAGGGTCTCTTCAATATCATTATTTATCTCTTCTTCATCCACATTACCAACAATTTATCTCTTGAATAACTATAAATCACTTCTTATCAACCAGGTCTGTGATATGAAAAACTTATTTTGCTTGGGATACCATTATGAATGGTTTCCTTTATGACCCTCCCTATTAAAATCCACCAATGTGAACCCTAACTTATCAATTAGGATGTTATTGTTATTCTCAACCCATTTGTATTGAAACAGAGGTATCTTGAATTTGATGTAGTCAGGCTCCCATATGTCTTCAATGACCTAGTAACATGGCATATTCACATATACATGATTTTTATCTTTGTAACTAAAAACATACATTATTTTGTATAGCACTCCTGTCATCCTTCCCTTTTGTGTAAAAAGATACCTATTGATGTCATATCTACGATAGGATAAAACCTCTATGCAAGGCCCCTGGGCTAACCATCTTATAGTTTTAGAAACATCGTTTGGTGCTTGTGCTAAATGAAAATGAACTCAATTATGGAACCAAGTGATAAAGGAGCGATTGTATTCAGCTTGTACCTATTGTTTACTCTTTCCACAATTTTGCTTTCTTGTAAGAGTCATATGCTTGTCTAAGTAAGGCTCCACTTCTTCATTATTATGCAAGATGTAAAAAGGTGCTTATAACCACATTGTACCTTTAACTACAATTCTTTCCTCATAACAAGACATAGGAACTCTGATAGCTTCTATATTTGATAAGTATTCATTATAGAACTTAACAACTTCTTCATCTTTGTAGCCTTCAATTTAGGATTTTCATATATTGCTTAAATGGGTATATCCATATCAAATAAATTGATCCATAAAGTTTTATCTCTCTCACCAAATGAATAACCAAATGCATCATGATGTTGAAAAAGGAAGGAGGAAAAAACATATCAAGTTAACACAGCATAACAACAACTTCCCTTCGTAAGTCATTTAATATCGCAGAGGCAACGACTTTGTTATGTATTACATTGATGAAAAAATAAAGTCTAGTAATGGTGTGTCTCACATGTTTAGGCAATATTGATTAGATTGCCACTAGTAACAGTTGTTGTATTAAAGCATGACAATCATAAAACTTTAAACTGACTAATTTTAAATCTTTTATTGAAACACGGCTTCTGATGTTTAAGAAGTACCCTTTTGACAACTTAACATCATATAGACACTCACAAAACCTTGTGTTATCATTCTTAAACATAGTATGACATGTTGGAGTCAAATACATATGTTGAGCCTTCTTCTCTTGTGCTAATTCTTTTTGTATTTCCATTTCAACCAAGTCTAGTATGGCTTTGACTCCATCCTTAGTCTTACCCAATATGTTCAAAAAAGTTTCAATGAGACTACTATAGATATGTTTTTCCACATCCATCATATTAAGATTATGTCTAATAAACAAGATTTGTCAATATAGAATATCAAAGAATATGGGCCTTTTTTTCCAAGAAATCTTATCAATATAGGTTTAAGTTAGCTGATCAGTTGGTTAAGTCATTAATTCTTTAGTTTGCTTACTTTTAACCTTTTTGGCCTCCTCTATAGCCTAGTTGACATGCATAAAATTATGAAATTTAGATATTAGAAATATAGTAAAATTGGGTCTTTCAAACATATTACTTGTTAGATAGAAAATGATACCTTTGTAGCCAAAATGATAAAACTTTTCGGCCATGCAATGTAAGTTCCAATCACTTGGCCCACTGTCCCTAGTTCATTTGTTAGCACCAAAAGTTTTGCACTTTGATCTAGTGTGGTGTCAACGATAACTTTTGCTTAATCACTTGATAATGGTTGGTAATGAAGGGTGCAGTTGTGAAAAATGCTTTCATTTGCCACTATACATTCCTTGGACACCAAAGCTAGAAGACATTTAGCTCCTTCCTATATAGACTAAAAAACCAAATTCAAAAAGTTAATTATAATATTAGTTTTCACAGTAAATATTAGAAACTATTTATATAATAAAGGAAGTCTGAGCTTTTAGTGATAATCATTTACCTTTAATAGCTTTTCAAATAAGTCAGGGTCTCTCGGATAGCTGGCCTGCATTGCTAGGCAAGAAAGCCGGGTGATCTCTATCTCATCAAGAATAAGCCTCAGGTTTGAGAGTGACAGCATGCCCATCTTTTGAATGTAGGTAAACATCTTCTAAATTTCTACCAAGTTGGCTTGTGTCTCCTTTCTCATTTAAGTAATAATCTCCCCTATCACCTTTTGTGTCACTTGAGCAATAATCTTTGTAGTAAGGTCCTCCACAAAAAGTGATGATCCTCGGAGATGCTTTGATGATCCCCAAAATAGGCCTTGAGACCCATTCCTCCCTTAGCCCCTCTAACATAGACAAGATGCTCTCAATTCCTAACATAGCTATTAATATGCCCATTCTTCTGAATGGAGTAAAATCTCTTTCAGCCAATTATTGCATGAGAGAATCCAATAGCATACAATTAAGAATATTTATTACAACTTAACACTTACAAATACTTAAGCAATTAAAACTTACAATTTTCTCCACAACTATTTATATGGAAAAGACCTGTGAATTAGACTAATTAGAAGCCTATTGCTCTACAAGATTTTCATTGACCAAAGCTTACTCAAGTTTCACATATCTGTCGTGAGACAACCTATGTTTATATTTTGAATGGGAAATAGTTACGTTCAAAGTTTTGATTTTACTATGTATATTATAAAGAAAATTTTAGACATTCATAACTACTCTACTAAATGATACAAAATAAAATATTCATGACCAGGTAATCTATGCCAAGAAACATATGAAAAAAACCTAACCAAAATGATTTTTTATAATCAAATTAAGAAACAAAAGAGGAGAAAAAAAGTTAAACCCTAAAAATACAAAACATTAGCAAAGTACAAAGCAAAAAAAGTAAAAAAAAAATGACATAACTTAGCATGAAAGAAACAAATAAAGTGTAAGAAAAAAAAAAGTTTCGTACCTTTGATCAGAGATTGACTTAAAAATGTGATGATCGAAGATAGTGAAGATGAGGAAAACAATGAAGAAAAAAGTAGCAAAGGTTAGAAAATGATTTTGTAAATGTTTCCGACTAGAGAAAGTGAATAGGAAGAGGGAGAAGAACTAGCAAGTTATGTATAAAAGCTTGACTTTAGATGTTGGTTATTAATAAGCAACCAACGCCTATTATCATGAATCTATGTCAATTTTTATAATAACCTAACACATGAACTTAAGACATCCATTTTTTATAGTAATCGACGTATCAATTTTGAATATATTTACAAAAACACCACCGTTGATTCATATTATTACCATGTTATTTTTTTTTCATTTTACTTAACCAATATATTAATTTTCAATATCCTAATAAGATAATTTGAGTTGATTTTTTTTTTGAATTAATTTTTTTCATTTTTTTGGATAATAATATATTAATACATTTTCACTAATTATTTGCCAAAGACTAATTATTTTTTGAAAAATTTTGTAAATTAAATAATTTTGAATTAGTTTAAAATTTTCTTTTGATTTTGTTAAAGAAGTTGGTTTGCTTTCAGATATTGATGTCTTTTCTATTAATTTTTTTAAAATACAGAAATTTGTTGTTGGTTACAATTTTTAATATTATGTTAAAGATGCCAATTTTTGTTAAAAAATCGACATCGTTTCTATTTTTTTTACATAAACATTATAAAGAGCATTGGGATAAATAGAAGGAACAAGTAACATCACTGTTGAAACTGCTAAGATTGCGTGTAAAAAGATAATATGTTGAAGCTGCTAGAATTAGTTGCAATAAGACAATATTATTGTATGTGTTATTTTGTCAAAAGTAATGGTAGCTTCAATTCAACATAAATGTTGTCCACTTGCAAGTGATATAGTAGCTTCAACAATAATGTTGTTTAATTATTACAAGCAAATGTTATGCAAGAGGAATAGTAACTTCAACAATATTATTGTCTTGTTGCAAGCAATGCTATAGTATTTGGTTGCAATAATTAAATAACATTATTGTTGAATATGCTATACATTTGCAATAGGACAACCATATTATTGTTGAAACTGTAATCATTGCTTGCAACAAGTTACAACAAGACAACTGATAAATGGGAAAAAGTACATAAAAATAAGATAGTTTTTGGTCCATTTTATTAATTGTATTTTATGTTTTCTTAGTGTTTTTGCCTTAGTTTTATATTTTGTCCTAGATACTACTCTTGATTTATATTTCTCATGCAGGATGATGAAAAGGGCTAAAAAGAAGAAGGAAACTTGAAGAATGAAGATGTATTTGGATCAAAGAAAAGATACAAGAAGAATGTATAGAAGAAACAAGCAAGAAGCAATGGAAAACATGAAGAAATCACCTAACACGATCGTGCCATAGAACACGGCCAAGCTGTGTTGGGTGTTGGAAAAGTTTGACGAAGAAATTGCAAAGGGGTTGAAGGGGCAGCAAGGAACACTGCCGTGCCACACAACATGGTCAGGCCATGTTCCATGCTAGATGAAGCTTGAAGAGGAAATTTTGAAGAAACTCAAAGAGGCAGCACGCAACATGGCTGTGTTACACAACACGGCCAGGCCGTGTTACATGCTGACGTGGCCAAATTGATAAATCCTTTCTCATAAAGCACATCCAGCCCGTGTTATGAAGCCCAGTTGTGGTGAACGTATAAAAAACCTATAAATAGGACCCTTTGTAATCAATTTTGGGACACCATTCATAATGTAGAGTCCTTCTTTGAGGCTTAGGATAGTTCTCTCTTCTCTCTTCTATTTTCTTTCTTTTCTTGCTTTAAGTTTGCTTTTATGCAATTTAGTTTTCTTGTTGGTTTTCTTTTATGCAATTTAGTTTTATTGTTTTAAGATTTCAAGTTTGCAGTT
>JANHAO010023935.1:0-11761 GCA_026873985.1 Saraca asoca
TAGCTTGTAATTAATACATGTAACCCCTCCTTTCTCTATAAATAGGCTTACATTGTTAGCAAAGGGGGAGGGACAATCTTGTAAGTAGAAACTCTGCAAATTACTCTATATTAATAAAATCTCCGCCATGGACGTAGGGTCTAGTACTGCCTGAATTTAGCCGAACCACGTTAAACTGATTATCTTCTTCCTTCTTCATCCTCTTGGTCCTCTATCATCTATACTTTAGGAACAGCATTGGATCCCAGAACTCATCCTAGTTGGCTAAAGTTTGAGTCTCCCATATAAATTGAATTCCACCGTCAACACCCCTAAAGAACATTTTGAGCCAAAGGCCTAATGGCAAGCCTAGACATACTTTTTATGAGTTGACATAAGGCCTTTTCTCTAAACTCGAGAAGGGTTTTGTGTCTTATTTTACATTGATAGAAAGCTAAAAATATGAGGATCAAAATCATGTACTTATCTACTCGCACTGAACAAGTTATCTTGGTTGAAATTACATTAATAGCCCTAAAACAAGAAAAATTAGAAAAATAGTACACAAATTGGATTGCCTTCAAATTCATGCAAGAAGATTTTCATGCCATGGTTGATTTATCCACCAAATTTTGTCTCAAACAAAGTATGTTTTCATGTTAAACTAATGCACAAGGCTAACTTATGATATTCTCCCTCACTCAGTTGGTTGACGGTCTCGTAGACTTTGCTACTTGAAAGGATTGAATCTACTTCTTGAAATCTGCTAAGTTTTTAACTTTCTCCTAGCTAGTCTCCTTATCTCCCAAACCCTTCCACTTCACTAAGAATTCTTTTCTTAGACACCTCCTCACAATCACCACACACTCCGCTAAAATCTCCTCCTTTATTTGTTTACTTTGACTTGTTGAGGTTAACTTCTGGCTTGGTGGGCTAGTTATGTGTTGAATCTACAATGTCTAGATGATACAGCTTCAAGTTATTAACGTGAATAACAAGGTGCATCTTTAGCCACTTCGGTGGAGCAATCTTGTAAGCTATTTTCCTAACTTTGGCAATGAAAGGAATTGGCCCCTTATACTTTCAAATGAATCTCTTATCTTTGGTCCTAAGGCTTTTCGGTTGTTTTGGCATTAGCTTTATTAGTACAAAATCTCCCATTTTGAATTCCAAATTTTGGTGCCTCTTGTCTACCCATTTTTTCATTCTCCTCGATGCTTTCTCTAAGTAAGCTCAGGTAACTTCCACAATCAACTTCCAATCTTTAGTGAAGTGGTGTGCTTTTGGATTGACCCCTTTATAAGGCTTGGACACTGTATGGGGTAAGAGTAGCTATTGACCCATTGTAATCTCAAATGGACTTTTATTGGTTACAGCACTCTTCTAAGTGTTGAAGTAAAATTATACAACACTGAGTAGTTGTGACCAATTCTTCTGATTAGCACTTGCAAAGTGCCTTAAGTATTCATCCAAAAGGCCATTAAATCTCTCTGTTTGGCCATCAATTTGAGAATGATAGCTAGACGAGATGTTAAGTTATGATCTGAGAAGGTCAAAAGGTTTAGGCTAGAAAGTCTCAGTGAATCTGTTATCTCGATCACTCACAGTATTCTAGGGAGCACCCACGTACTTAACTATAAACTTGAAAAATAATCGAGCTATCTCCTCTATCATGCAATACTTTGAAGTCAAGATGAAAGTTCCATACTTTGAAAAGTGATATACCATTGCCAAGATAGTGGATAAATCTCCCACTTTAGAAAGGTTGGAAATAAAGTCTAGTAAGACACTCTCCCATGGTCTATTAGGTACTTTTCATGACCTTGTCTTATTGACATAAGAGATAGGTCTTGGTGTAATCAACTGCATCATCACACATTTGTGGTTTCTAGTAACCTTGCTTTAACAAGGCATAAGTTCTCTGCTAACCCAGATGGCCTGCCTATAAGGTATCATGATACTCCTTCAAAATCATGACACTTCTTCAAAAATACCTTCCTTAAATCACCAACTTTGTGACAAAGAGCCTTCTCCCTTTCATCCATAGTTGATGATTCTCCACACCCAAAATTGATGAGTTTTAGCCTCTTTGGCAAGGTTCATGATGGTATGAGCCACCAAATCTTTGGCAAGATTCTCTCTTATATGTTCTGCATATTAATATTAACACAACTATGAGTCATGCATGCCATCAAAGTCATTGTCGTAAGCTCAGCCTTATGACTAAAAGCATCTGTAACCTAGTTGGTCTGTCCTACCTTGTGCTCAAACATGGAGTCGAATTCTGCCAGAAACTCTTACCAACGGCGTTGCTTTGGGTTAACTTTGGTTAAGTGAAGAAGTGACTAACTACCATGTTATCAGTCTTAACCACAAACTTCAATTCAAGCAAGTAATGTCTCACACTCATAGGTAATGAACTACCGCTTGCATTTCCTTCTCCTATGTTATGTATCTTTGCTCAGCTTTTGATAACTTATGACTTTCATAGGCAACAGGATTGAAGTAAGACTCCACCCAATGCAAAATCAAAAGCCTTGATTTGAACTTGAAATAGCTTTGTGATATCTAGTAAGACAAGCATGGGGTCTTCAATCATGCCCATTTCAAATCCTTAAATATGGTTTGGTGCTCCTTAGTCCACTGCTAAACCATCCCTTTTTTCAAAAGGCCAGTTAATGGGGTTGTCTTCTTGGAGTATCCTTCCACAAATCTGTGTAGTAGTTGGTAAGCCCCAAGAAGGATCTTAACCCAATCACCCTCATTGGAGCTTCCTATTTTTGAATGGCCTTCACATTCTCCAGATTCACATAGATGCTACCACATTTAATAATATCCCCAAGGAACTTGATACATTCCTGAGCAAATGAGCACTTCTATCACTTTATGTATAGCTAATGTTGCCTCAATCTCTCAAACACCAATTTTAAGTGTGTCAAATGGTCCTCCAGTATGAAATTGAAAACAACAAT
This sequence comes from Saraca asoca, assembly GCA_026873985.1. Taxonomy (NCBI): domain Eukaryota; kingdom Viridiplantae; phylum Streptophyta; class Magnoliopsida; order Fabales; family Fabaceae; genus Saraca; species Saraca asoca. The sequence goes on from JANHAO010023935.1 coordinate 2,952, forward strand.
ATCGTCTAGATAAACAACAAATTTATCTAGATAGTTATGAAAATTCTGGATCATGAAGGTGCAAATGTAGTAGGAGCATTTGTCAACCCAAATGGCATAACCATAAACTCGAAGGCACAATAACAAGTGACACATGTTGTCTTCGCCATATCTCTGTTTGCCACCCTAACTTTATAATACCTTGACCTTAGGTCCAACTTCATGAAGTAGTGGATAGTACTCAGTTGATCAAAAAGGTTTTGAACAAGAGGGATAGGGTAGTTATTCCATATTGTGACCTTGTTTAAGGTTCGATAGTCCACACATAGTCGAAGACTACCATTTTATTTTTTCTAAAATAACACCGAAGCCCTGAACAGTGCTTTTGATGGTTAAATGAAACCCGTATCAAAATCATTTTCAACTACTTTCGAAGTTCAACCAGTTCTGGTGGTGCCATCTAATAAGGTTTTTTCACAAAGGTACACCAGGTAACAATTCAATTTAATGATCAACAGCTCTTTGTGGTGGGAGTCTCAGAGATAGTTAGTTTGGTATCATATCTTTAAATGTCTTCAGCACATTTTGGACCTTTTAAGGCATAACTTCTTTGCTCCACACTCTTTGCCTGTTAGGACTGCTATGAATGAGGGTTCTTGCCTTTTTGCGCTCTTTTTAAACTATAAAGCTGACAAGAGCATAGTTTTTTTTTTTTTTAGGTTGTTTGGTCTACACTAGCATAGTGGTAGGGTTTTCATCCATGATAAGAAGATAGTTAGCTACTAGAACATGTATGACCTGGTGTGCCAAGAGGAACTCCATCCCCAACACCACATCAAAATCATCCATTCGGGTGACCACAAAATATGCTCTTCCTTGCCATGACCTAAGTTTCACTAATGCTTATTTCGCCACTCCTGTAATGGTGAAGGCTTTGGAATTCATAGCTTTCATGTAACATAAGTCCTTCTCTAACTTCAAGCCTAGCCTTTTGGCTTCTCTCTTTGAGATGAAATTGTGAGTGGCACCAATGTTCACCATTATACTTGTCCTAGTCTTTCCTGCTATTTGTCCCTTCATATGTATAAGTCATCCTAGTCTTTCCTACTATTTGTCCCTTCACATATATAAGTCCCCTATTTGGCATCTTCTTAGCACTCTTAGCCTGCATTTTAAGTGCACTAAGGAATGATGGTGCTCCCATTCTTGGAGGATTTTCTTTTTTGCTATCACAGTCTTCATTGTCCTTCATGTGCTCATTCTTGGTGACTTGCATAGCATTGGGGACTAATTTTTGAGGGCATTCTAACACTTTATATGGGCTATTGCACAAGAAGCATGCTAGGAGTCTCTTTCCTTTAGTGTTAATAGCATTATGAGACAATGCTAAGCTTGTGTTATTAGATTCTCCTTTCTTGTTATCCCCTCCCCTACTTTTGACCTTGTTGGACTTGTTTGAATATCCTCCACTTTTACTAGAAAAAGACCCATTGTTTCCATGGGGCTTCTTGCTAGGGTTGTCAGCGTGGTAATTGGTCAAGCGCTCTGTAGTAGCCAAGGCAGCAAACAATTCCTATACTTGCTGTCTTTGGAGTTTAGTCCTTGCCCAGGGTTTCAAGCTTTCAAGAAAGTAGAACATCTTGTCTTTCTCAGACATGTCTCGAATGTCCAACATCAATGTTGAAAACTTTTTCACATATTCTCGAATAGCAGCAATTTGTTTCCAATCTTGAAGATGGCATCTAGCTATATACTTCACATTTTCTAGGAAGAGTTATGACTTCAACTTTCTCTATAGATTCTCCCAAGAGTTTATGGTGCACAGACTTGCCAGGATATCTCTATACTTTGTCCTCCGCCAAATCTTAGCATCGCCAACAAGGTACACGATTGCTATTGTCATCATGGCCTCTTTAGAATCTAGCCTTACTACCCGAAAGTATTGTTCCATATCGAAAAGAAATTCTCCAACTCTTTGGTGTCTCATGCACCACCATAAGAGTGAGGCTCGAGCACTCTCATGCACTCATATTTTGGCTATCCATGATTAGGGCCTTGGTTCACAATAGATCATGTGAGAACTCTCAATTAAACCTTCACATCTGCTAGCTTGGCCTTTAGATCTTGAATTGTGTCCCCTAAGTTGCCTTTAGTATTGGCACTTGAGGATTCTCTATCCAATTTCAGATAAGATTCTATTGCAGATATCCGACTAATAACCCATTTCCGCTCCTAAGCCCTATCAACAAGCTTAGGGATTTTGTTTTGTTGCATGTCTTCGACAACTTTGTACAACTCTTCCATTTGCCCCAACCTGCTTTGGAGCTTGGTAATACGTGCGACGTTTGAAATGATTGTAGTGTCTTTAATCTTAGTAGCAAATCAAAACAAAACCAAAGTGGGTTGAAACAACACTCTAATACCAACTATTACGGGATGACAAGTTCATGAGCTAGACTTTGCAGCACTTGCTATCTACCACCTAAAAGTAAGCCAGCCAATGGTTAGTCCTATGACACCAAGGGACAAAAATATCGGGCCACAAAGCATTAAAGAGCATGGTAAGACATAAACAATCAAGGAAAATAATCCATTCGCATGTAAGGACAAAGATAATGCATCGTATAGCACAAAGCAAGCCAAAGCAAGCACAACAAGGCACCCACAAATGCAATACATGCAATGTGAGAAAATGCGGGAAAAACCAGATAAAATATAGGACAATGCATATTGAAGATGAGTTACTTCTTTAATTCATATTAAGTCTCATTACATAGTTTGGAGTGTATCGTGGAGGCACCAAGCCACACATTTTGACCCCTAGACTAGTGTCACAACTCCCTACCATGGATTGTCGAACACTCTCCCCTAAAGAGGATTTTGAGCGAAAGGCCTAATGGCAAGACTAAACATACTTTTTATGCGTTGACATAAGGCCTTTTCTCTTAAGTCGGGAAGGGTTTTGCACCTTATTTTACATTAACGGAAAGTTAAAAATCTAAGGATCACAACCATGTACTTATTTACTCGCACTGAACAAGTTACCTTAGTTGAAATTACATAAATAGCCTCACAACCATACTTGATTTATCCACCAAGTTTCATGTCAAACAAAATACATTTACCTATTGAACTAATGCATAAGGCCAACTTATGAGATATAGACATGTCGACCTCAACCTTAGTCTGTTGGTTGCTCCACATCAGCATTTCATGAGGCTCAATCAGCAACCATTACTTGCTCGGATAGAAATGTTGACGTCAAGTATTTAATTGTAAATTTTCAACGAGTATAAATATCCAATTTGAAACTTTTAAATTGTAGAGACCTATTTCAATAAATTGTGAAACTATAGGGACTTAAAGTATAATTCTACCTTATATTTTTCGTACGGTGATACTTGTTACTATTGCTCATAATTACTTGTAAGATAAATGTAGATTTACCATAAGAATACAAACATATACATGGCATTATTCTTAAAAAATATGAAAGAGATGTGGTTGTGAGTTCGATTTCATGTGAAATATGTTGTGAAATGTTTCTTTTTTTTTTTCCTCTTCAACACAGTTGTGCAATGGTGATTCATGTGATAAGCTAGCTAGTACAGAGACAATTTAAAATAATCCGGATTTTTGCATCTCATTATCGTATATGTCAATCAATTGTGAACTCAAGTATTTAAAAATAACAACATAAGAACCAGGAGCAGAAACAATTTCGCAACAGTCTATTATTATTTGTACAACCTTCATATGGAGGACTCACTCATCGGATATCTGAACAAACATAAGTTCAAAACCTCAAAAAAACATCAAGCACGCATACACAATGTTTACACACTATGGCTTAACTTGAACAATTACTTTGCCAATGTTAGAGCTTGTGAACAAGGAAGCTAAGCTCTCCAAAAAGCTCTCAATTCCCACATTGATCTTATTTTTGGTCTTGACTTTGCCTTCCTTCATGTATCCCGCCATCTGTGCAGCAAACTCTCCGAAACGATTCCAATATGAAGCCAACATAAAGCCCTCCATCCTGGCCTCCTTCCCCACCATATTCAAAAGATTCCTAATCCCTTCTCTTTCAGTCCAAACCTACACCAACATGTCCAGCACTATAAGAATATTTAAAACACAAATAGAAATCTGCAATAAAGGGTCGGACTTCAAATTAATACCTCATTGTACTGAGATATCATCCCGCAAATAGGTATGCGCGCGTACCTGTTGATGTGGTTAAGTACAGCTTCGAGCATCTTACCTCCAACATTGTCAAGGTAAACATCAATGCCATTAGGAAAGTACCTGCAATTTGCAAATTCCAAGTTCAAATTCAATAGGCAGTCTCTGAGGAGGGAGTTTTATGAATCTGAGAGGATTTAGTTGGAGAAAGAGTTGAGGATAAAAGATAGTATTGATTACTTGCTTAAAGCAGCATCATAATCTGTTTCCTTATTGTAGTTGAAACCATCATCATACCCAAATTCCTCTTTTATCAGCTTCACCTGAGAGAACATTCATTGTAATTCAAACATAGCCATTAGTTAATAAGTACTGCTTCAATGGCTCCATTCATTTTGGGCCGATATGCAATTCAGTCCATTTTAATTTGTAAATATTTTGTTTTTTAGATCACATAACAATGTACTATCAACTTATCTGTATGAAACAAAGGCTGGTAATCTTGATTTCAAATTATCAATCCTCATATAGGGAAGTTGAAAACATAATTTTTATTTGTTATTGTCGAATGGTTACTACCTTCTCATCAGAGCCAGCGCTTCCAATAACCCTGCAGCCTCTGAGCTTAGCCAATTGACCAGCATGCATTCCCACAGCACCAGAAGCTGCAGATATGAACACATTAGAGCCTGGCTTTGGCTCTCCCAGCAGCTCTATTGCAACCCATGCTGCAAACCCTGGTACTCCTGCAACCTCATCACACATCGACCTTGTTAATGTCGTTATTCAGATTTTATATCTAATATTCCCACCTAAATTACTTAAATAAATAAATAACAAACCCACCCAAAGCACTTAGATAATCTGGTAGTGCTAAACCACTATTAGGATCAAGTTTTCTGAGGAACTGAGAAGGCACGACACAATACTCAGCTACTGGAGAAGCTGGATTCAGAACCACATCCCCCTCCTTGTAATTACTGTCCCTTGATCTTACTACTCTTCCAATCCCAAATACTGTTATCACCTGCATTCCCATTATTATTCATAAATCGCCAAATTATATCCAACAAATCATTGTGTTATTGTATTAACATATAACCTCAGAAAAATTTCCTCGCTTCTTTCTCTTTAACTTAAACAGCGATCTCTTTTATTTTAACATTGAATTATAAAAAATAATAAGATATCTCTGGAAATCTTTGGATTTCTCTGTTCTAAGCAGAGAAAGAGTAAGTAATTAGTACCTGGTTGATCTGATACTGATCAATGGAAAGGCCATCGCCGAGGCCAGTGAATCTGGTGCGAAGGTAAGGATCCACAGAGAGAAACAAAACCTCAAGAAGAATATGGCCTTCTGGGATCGAATCCGGTGATAGATGAACTGTGCGGAGTTTAAGATGATCAGAGGTTGGAAGTCCTTCAGTCCCATAAGCTGCCAAGTACCATTCTCTGCTTTCTATCACAGATTTGTCTTCGATACCAACACCTGCCATTGTTTTTCTTTTTCTTTGCAGGTAAAGGAGGCTGAAAGCGTGGTGTTCGTGATGAGCAAAGCTTTTGTAGATGCTCAATGGGATCAATCGACTTAATATAATCAATGCGGTCCTCTACTTTATGTGGATATGGATATGGAAGATATTTAAGATATTTCTTCTTTTCAAGCATGAGGATGGTGTCACTATTCGGTGCCGACAAACATATTAAATATTAAAAGATTGAAGTTTATTTGCGATTATTTTATTACTGACGTGTCGCCAATGATCACATGTTGATTGTGTTATATTGGGTCAAAATTAAAATGCATAATCGCTAGACACTGACTCTTAAATAAATTGGGATAAAATGAAATTGAATTCAACATGTATTACACGTGCAGTTAAGAGAATTCTACTATTCTATTCTACTCTTGTTAAATATTACATTTTGATTAGAATTTTCGTGCTTATAAAAAAATTATTATCGGAAATTTCTAAAAGCTTCATAATTCTATCACTTCCTCATCAATCTGTTTTTCACAACACATAGAGGAATCTAATGATTGCACCATGCGGAAAAAATTAGTTAAGATGAAAATTATTACTTATTATTATTTTTAGAGTTCACTCTTACAATTACATAAAGTATTTTTAAAATTATTTCCAATAACTTAATATATATATATATATATATGTATATAAATTCAAGAGGTACAATAGAGCACTCAGTGCAGCCTCGGACAACAGGAGACTTTCACTCTTTTTGTGTAAAAGATCTATTGGACGGAGACTTGGCCTTGATTTTCTTACAGTTGGACTATGCAACTAGAACTTGGATCCTCTCGTGAGTGTTTTCAAAACCACACAAATGGGTTAGTATAAGCTAAATGGACAAACCCAGCTGATAAAGGCTTAGCTCAACTAGGATTGAGGTCGTAGAAATAAGGCATCAGGTCACTGGCCAACAAGGGTCAAAGCAATAATCCCAGGTCGTTGAGGACGAAGTCTAGCCCACAGCTTGAAGTATGCCTTCCCAGCCATCAATTCAAAGAAGACCGTTCAATTACTTATTTAATAGAAATCCGTTATTGACCGTTATGTAACAAATTTATGATTCATTTCCATTATGGAATACATTATAACATCCCGACTACTATAAAAAAGGAGTTGAAATTATTGTAAAAGAAGAGTCAATACAAACAGAATACGAAAAACTCAGCACAAATATTGAGAAATAGTATAACCATAGGTCTAGGTCTTGCATCTGGTTGAACCATATTAAAAAGCTCTTGATGTCCCTTGTTCTTTCTCTCTTTCTTGCAAATTTGCCTTCACAATTTGTAGTTTGGGGTGTCAGACTTGGGTTGACTAGATTTTGCCATTAAAATTTTGGTGCTAGAAGGATGGCCCTAAATTGCATCCTGTTTGATTTATCATCCAACTACAATAGCTAGAGGAAGAACCACCAGGAGTACAGATGTTGCTATTGACCAGCCTGAGGGTCACATGGAACAGCAATGGGATATGTTACCTGTTAGAGGCCCAGTTTTTCTTGTGATAGGCACCCCTGCCATCCCCACTATAGGTGCTACCGTTGGCATGGCTCCATTAACCCTATGCCAGCTTGCTGCTTTTGTTCCTGGGACCGATGGAGTGCAAGTGTGGCATCAACGTTAGGAGGTGCTTGAAAATACAGTGAGGGAGTTGGCCAATGTAGTTAGGACATTGGCTTAGGCACAGGCTTAAGGCATGCAAAGACAAGTTAAGGTTGCTATGCCTAGAGGAGAACTCCAGCAGCCACGAGAAGGAGCTCAGAAATAGAGGCCGTTCAGAGAAGAACATCAACGAGCTGGTTCAGTTCACTCTTCCAATTCACAGCTAAGGTTGGAGGTCCATCGAGTTCACAAGGATTATGATGGAGATAATCAATGACGTGAGGATTCATGTCAAGAAGGAAGCTCGAACAGGACCAACTGGGGACATAGATCAGATCATTATTTGCTGGGCCATGAGCATAACAGAAGGCACGAAACCTCATATTGCCATTCCCATGACTAGGAAGGTGCAAGGACCCATCGATCCTCCCACCATCAATCTGAGGCAAAAGACTTGATATTGAAGAGCTGTTTTAGAGGGTATAGCAATTAGAAAAATGCCCTCTGGCTCAGGACTGTCAAGATCATTATGAGGAGAGGACGCCATTCACTTGGGAGATTGAGACAAAGCCTCTTCCTCATAGGTTTAAGATCCCCAACATCCCATAGTACAATGGGGATAACAACTCATATGACCACCTGGACGTGTTCAATGTCCAGATGGATCTTTAGATGACCAATCCACTGGTTAAATGTCACGTTTTTCCAGCCACCCTTGGGAAGAATGCCAGAGGAGATTCATCAACTAATATAAGGCATTGAGAAGGTAGCTCACACCATCCTGCCATCTTGTGACAATCTTTTAGCAAAAAAATGAATCATTGAAAGAGTATATCACATAGATCAGGCACGAAGTCAGCAATGCAGAGAATCCTTCAGATGAAAGCATCTTGACAGTGATCTTGGTAGGACTTCACAAGGATGAAAAACTATACGAGAGTATATACAAGTCTCCGGTGAGGGACTTGGGTGAATTCTATGAACGAGCTGTCAAGGAAATCAGGTGGGAGGAGACCTTTGGCCCAAAAAAGTCCAACCAGAAGGATAAGGTGAATAGCTCTAACCAAAGCAAAAAGAAAAGAAATGGTGGGAGTAGTAAAGAAGGTCAGAAGGATGGCTCTGATAGCCAGGCCACAAAAATGGCTAAGAATGAACGACCTCAGTGTCAAGGTCACCATGATAGCTACAGTGTCCTATTGAATACTCAAGATAGGATATTTGCAACAGAGAAAGGCAGGGAGAATTTTAGGAAGCCCAAACCCCTAAAGACTCCTAATAGGCTTAGGAACAAAGATAAGTTTTGTGCCTATCAGATGAGGTTAGGCACAATACTTTAGAGTGTTGGGCACTCAAGGATGTCATTAAGGATCTTATCAAGAGAGATCGCTTTAGGGACTATATGGTGCGACCTTCGAGATAATGATATCAGTAACTGATAAGTAGAAAATGTACCTATAAAAATACTTGATTTTACCTCTTAAATAGTCATTAACTTGTGATTTTTGTTTAACTT
>JANHAO010023936.1:0-11754 GCA_026873985.1 Saraca asoca
TTCTGTAATTGATGTAGAGTATTGGTCTAGTTGCACAGTTATGACTTTCTCTGTGGATTATGGACTTTTAAGTTGAATTATTTGTTTTGCCTTTCAATTTTTGAGCATCAGTGCTTGATAATTTGTACTTATTATGTCGAACTTTTAGGTTCAAAAGATGATTTATTTATTTATTTAATGGAATAGTATGATTCTTTTTCTAGAATATTCAACAACTTGTAAACAATTTTTATTTGATTAAAAGGAAAGGTTTTTTTATTGGACTGCATTAGATCTTTAAAAAATGTTGCTATTCTCTGAAGCTTTAGAATCTTTGTTGAGTTCTCCTTAGAATGTGATGGTCTGTAACTGAGATCACTTGTAACTTACGATTTGTTTTATTGTATTTTTTTTAGATTGACAATATAATGGTGGAGGCTTTTCCTTTCCTTACCACCTTTTTTTTTTTTTGTTGGTCTGGGGCGGGGGATTGGATGATGTTGGTTTTATCTAGCTTTTCAGTTCTATTCTTAGCTAAGCTTGTTTCAATCTTCTGGTCTTTTTCCTTTGATCTTGTAATTTTTTGTTTGCCTGCACGGAGCCTGTTTAAATTGTTTTGGAATCAGGAATTTAGTTCAATGAGTTTGTAATTGTCAAACACTTTAAAAAATCCAACTTGCTGAAGTTCAATATTACTCTTTGTATCTGACTTAATGTGTCTATATCTGTGACATATATATTTGTGCACATTTATTTACTAATATTGCTATTTCATTTTCTAGATGATTGAGGCCCATAAGTTTAGCATTTTATTAATAATTTTATTCTGCTTAGCGAAGTTGGCCTGTTTATTATGCCTAGATGGACTCTGATAATTGTTATTTGTGTAATATAGTAGTCTCATGTGTCATGATATGGGTGGTTTTTAGGTTTCATAATTCAGATAGGGGTTTTCTAGATAAGATGAGCGCTCGTGCTGTCAGAAGTTACCGGCGGAGGAAAGCGGTTTTGGATTTGGATCTTAACTGTGCTCCACCTAGTGAGAACCGGGAACAGGAAGGACCTTCGACCAGACCAGGGCCTCAAGAAGTTCAAGCTGGCCAGCAACCAGAGCCTGTACAACCTGCAACGATTGATGTGGAGGCCATTGATGATGATGTTGTCGAATCTACCCCCAGGGCTTTTGCTGAGGTGTATCTACTATCTGTTGCTTCTTATCATCCGCTGTAATTGGATTTGATTGATTGAATCTAACCTTATTTCTTTATTTCTCTATCATCTTAGGCTAAAAAGAACTCAAGAAGAATTCGTAGGAGGGTTATAGTTGATGTGGATCAAGGTGACATGCTATTCCTTTTTAGCGCCCTTTTCTATGTATAGGAGTGCATCATAACGCATTCAACCATTCTTCCCTCTCTAAATAAATGGATTGTGCATAGGGGTGCACCATAACAAACTGCCCCTGTACTCACTTGTTAGCCTTTTTTTTATACATTCTGTCAAACTTGATTTATTTTTCTCTTTCTTTTTTTAATCTTTATTTGCATAGGGGTTGTTTGTGGAGTTTGAACCATTGCTTTCTATGACTCCTCTTGATTGTGTTTTATTACATAAGAAATAGTGGAAAAGTCAGAAAGTCACATTACATTTTCACTTTACCTTCCCTTCCCCTATGAGCATTGCTATAAAGACTCCAATTGTACATGAAGTCTTTCATCTTGGCTGGCGTAGTACCTATGTAGGGATTTCTAAACAGGCCTCCTTTTATGCCATCAATTATCATATTAGTAATATCCTATAGTATAACTGATTCTTTTTTTTTTCCCTGGTTGAAAAGAAACTTTTATAGATAGGGAAAAGAATACAAGATAAGAGGATAAGTAAAACAAAAATTCATCCAAGATTTCTGTCCAGTTTCCATGCAAATTGGTCATATTCAACCCTCTACAAAAACCATTAGCTTTCATCCAAGGAGAGGCTACAAACAAAATCCTGTCCCATAAAATAACATTTGACGAGGTCTGATTTCTGAAAATTCTAGCATTTTTTTCCAACCAAATGACTGATCATTTATTGTACTTTACATGAAGCTGGAGTGAAAGGAATTTTGTTAAGCCCATGCCTGGCCTAAGCTTGTAAGCATGAATCATTACCCAGCTTTGAGGTTTACTTCCGAAAGCTCATGGCTGTCAAAACTTTAAACTGGGCTGGGTCAATGGCTAGCACTACTTTGATGTTACTTCAATGGCTACGAGATGAAAGCGGGGTGCAGAAGCTATTAACAGCATGGTTGCGATACTGTGATTCTCAACTACATATTTTTTCCCTTCAAAAATTGAAATTTATCAGTCTATTTTATGAGTGAAGTTTCCCAAATAATTTTTGTCACTTGTGTTTATTTTTATGAATACGTATAGTTGCTATCCCTAATATGGTTTTTCATATTACTGAGGGTGGCTTACATCTTTCTCTTCGTGATTGTTGCAGAAGATCAAACTAGGGTGACAGATAATAACCATATCAAACGCAGAAGAGACAATCTGAGCCAACCAATTATTAATTGTGAATTTTATATAAACCTGGAAGGCAGTAGCAGTTCTATGGTAATTCAAATCTTTTGCCACATATGGTGTTATATGCTTGTTTTGTCTTCTGTTATGCTGGCTTGTTCTGATGCATTTTATCTTCTGTTTGCTAAATAATTAGCTGTCTGTAACATGAAGTTGTCGCTTTATGGTTTTTTATTGATGAGTATGTTTTGGCATCAACATTAATTGATTCTCGTTTGTTTCAAGCCTTAATCCTTTTGTATAATAACAATTAAATGTAGTTGAAATGGCTGCATGTAATCTATATATTGCTGCTATTGAGAACGTCATTCCACCTGTAACATCCTTGTATGTAGTTGGTGTTGGGATAAAAAATTTCTTATTTTAGCATACTGTAAAGGTCAACAGTATGTTGGTTGGTTGGTTCAAGTTGAAGCATCTTGTTTGTAATGAAACTGATGTGAACCTTCTGCACTTTACATTTTCCCAAGTTGTATGGTTGTAAAAATGACAGTACAGTACCACATACATACAGTTGTTGCTAAAGCAGCTCATTATTGTCAATGTATTCTCATTTTTCTTCATACTTCCAATTTCAAGATATTCTAAATTTTCATTGTCTTAGTTTTCTTGATTTTTTATCTCTATTGAATCATAGTTTTTTCCTCCTTTGTGCTGAATTGGTTGTTGACATTTTTCCATTTTTAGTTTTTCTTTTAAAGGATAACCTACCCCTCACTCTCATTTCCCTGCATTCTCCCCAATTCAAATATGCCATTAGATTTAAAATGTTGACTTGAATATTCCATTTGCAGAGTGATACTGTAATAAAGCCTCATGAGCCTCCAAAGGAGCCTGTATTTAACTGTCCGATATGTATGGGCCCATTGGTAGAAGAAATGTCAACAAGGTGTGGTCATATTTTTTGCAAGGCTTGCATTAAGGCTGCAATAAGTGCACAGGGTAAATGCCCTACCTGTAGGAAAAAGGTTACCGTGAAGGAGCTTATAAGGGTGTTTCTCCCATCAACTAGTTGAAGTAAGGTATTGGCACTGATTATTATGGTGTCTCTCCCAAGTCCCAAACATCGTTGTCATATTTTGTTTGGATGTAATTTCCTTTTGGTCTCCTTTTCTTCCTTTAATCTAAATTTCTCTGTTAGTGGTCAAGAAATGTCTTGATTTTCTATTGTAGTTTAATTTCTCTCTTGTTATCATCTGGTATGTTCTTTGTGACTAAGTTTTGGTTCTTTTGCCATTCAACAGGGTTTCCATACAAAATTATTGCCCCAAGAGAAATGGGGTACGGATGATATAGATGACTCAATCAACGGCGATAACTTATTAGCCTACAGTTTCTTCTATTATGTTTCTAGTGATCAACATTTTAAGCAGCATTTGGCTTTATTTATTTTTTAGTATCATGTTAATACATGGGGATGCTTGGTAGATATCTTGGCTGGCTTATTTGTTATTGAGCATTCATGCCGTAAACCCCATTCTTGCTGCTTTGGATGATGTTATTTTATATTAATCCTTCATTCTAACTGATAGGACTTCTTGACTTTGTTGGTAGTGAGAAATTGGTTAGCTATATGATTTCTGTGATTATGCTGGTTAGCTCAATTCGGCTTAATTTTGTTTTGGGCTGCCATTATGAAGCCAGTAAGCTATATGATTTATGTGATTTGTTGTGTGGTAAATTTGAATTTAGGATGTTATTCACTTGCATGGGCGGAACTAGCTACGTTCTTGGAGGAACTAAAGTTAAATTATAAAGTATTTTTATGAAAACAATTTAATTTTGGAGGTTGTACATGAATTCTTAGAAAATTTTTAAAAAAATGTAGAATTTTGTATTTTAAACATATAGTCCTGCACTTGAGCTTAGCACTGCCCTTGTTCACTTGTGTGTTAGAAACTACTTTTATCAGTTGGCTGCAAATTCTTAAAGGACCTTTCACAGGTTAGAAAAAAAAAAGTGCAGGGGTTAAGATCCATGATTTCTTGGATGCAGTGTAAAGAAACTTTCAGAAATGCTATTGAAAATCTGTTCAAGTTATATGAGGTCAGTTTTTGGTGTGAACATGTTGTTGTAGGATTTTTGACATCTGGAGATTTTATCTTGGCTAGTTTCATATGGATTTATCATCATCCATGAAGTATGAAATTTAAAGAGTGGTAGAATTTCTAGTAATGAATTTGTATCTTGCTAGTTTTACCTTTGCCATATTAGCATCATCTTTAAGCATCATCCATGAGGGTAGAATTCTAGCTATAACTTTGTATCTTTTCCCTTCTACTCTTATCATATTGACATCATTTTGAGAGAAATTTTATGTGGATTCTGCGTTGCCTAGTTTCATAACGGATTTAGCATGATCCATGAAGTATGAAATTTAGAAAAGTGGTAGAATATTAGCAATGATTTTCAATCTTTCTCCTTTTATCTTTGTCATATTAGTGTCATTTAAAGAGATAATAAACATAATTTTTAGATGAATAATGCTAATTACATTTTTCTATATTCACTTCTTTTTTACTCTCCTTTGCATATTAGGAAAGAAAGCATTTTTTATTTTTAAAAAAAAAAAAGAGTTGAGTGAGCAAATTTTCTTTGATATAAAATAGGAGTAAATATAGAGGCGTATAAATAGAATTATTTTTTTTCAAGTACAGTGGGTATAGAACTATGTTGAAATTCACAAATGCAGCTAAGCATTTTTTTTTTTTTTTATGGTGATTAAAGCGATTAAAATAAAATAAAAGATTCAAGTTCTATAGCATTTGCTCATATATCAATGGGGGGATTAAGTTCTTCTAGAGTGTGATATGTATTTTAAAGAGTAAAATGTTTTATTGTAATCGTTGATGAAAAAGTTGATGAAGAAATGATGAAAAAATTAAGAGAATGAATAATTATAAATTTGAAATTTATTTTTTAATTATTTATTATTTATCAAATTTTGAATTAGGTTTTTTTTATTGACGAATATGATATAATATTTCACTTTCTTAAGTGCATCCTCTATTTTAGACGAGTTAGATTCATTAATGAAAATCTTTATTCTTATCACTGTCAATTTATAATTTTTTTTTATAATTATACATTTATATGATTTAAGATCAAGTGGCCTGGTGTTTTGAAGTTCAAATTGTGGTATGGAGAATTGTAGATGGAGTTTTGAATGCTGTATTGTTCTTTACCAAATAAGTGCTTGTTTGGTGTCGTGGCCGAATGGAAAATTCTATTCCTACTTTTACCCATTTATTCCTATTTACAAGCAGATTTAAGGGATGCCAGACGCGGATGATGACTAAAGATATTAAAAATAATAACAAAACGATACAGGATTTACCACTAATTTTTCAAGATAAATAATTCTTAAGGAAAAGCATATCTTTAGAAATAAAGTGAGGGAGCCCTATGATGCAGGAAAGGTGCTAGGAATTTCAGAACGACTACCGTAAAATTGATTATTGAAGTTAATATGGTTAAAGTATGTATACTTTATTTATCCTTCCAGATATAAACAGAAAAACAAATGAGTATTAGGGTTGTGAAACTGGCAATTCTATTGAAGATCGGAAATAAGGTCTAAAATCGTAAACTATGAAATCGTAATGGGGCCGTAAGATCTTACTTTATGGCCCGTGTTTTATATTCCTCATGAGTTTTTTTTAGGAAGAAATATAATTTTAGAATATTTAAATATACATATATAATTAAAACAAACATATATTGTCATAAATTAAAAAGGAACAATAAGTCATTAAGTAATAAATAATTCAAATTGATAAATTTTCAAACACACAACAATATTAAAAAAGTCATGATTTCACAACAATTTAATAAAATTCATGATATTCAATTTATTCTGTACTCACAAAACAATACTCTTAACACATCATTTCTATTTCCAGTAACATTTTTTTCTTTTTAAACTAGGCCTTGAGTTAAGGGAAGCCATCTAATTAAACAAATAGATTGAGAGTCAAAAAAAAAAAAATATAAACAAGCTAAATCAAAACCAAGAGACTCCCACAAAATGCAACATCCATTGTCACTCCTTGGTCTTAGCTTGTTTGGCACCTCCCTCAAAAAGATGCTGCTCAAGCATGCAGAAACCAGTCGTTGCTCAGTCCCAGCAAAACCTAAAGGCACTTAACCGGAGGATGATGAAGAACGTTGAAGCACCAAACAGTGAAGGAAAATCACAAAACAGTTAAGTATTAGGGATTTCATTTTCTTTTTCCTTTTTCAAGTAAAAAAAAAAAATGGTCCAAAATGACAAAAGCCCAGCAATCCACCTCCTTCAAACTGGGATCGTGCAGCTTGGTAGAATTGTGGGATTCTATCAATTACATCGATCCTACTTGGCGAGCACAAAGATCCCATGAAGGAGCGAGTTTGTAGGTAGTTCAACACGGAAGGGAAGGGTGAGTTCGTGGAGTCGTGTGATCTTGTGAGTCAACTCTGGATTTGACAACCTTAAGTGCATGAGAATACAAAAAGAAAGCAACTTATTTTCAAAAGTCACAATGCTATATACTTACTATTCCAATATAACTAACTAGAGAGAAGAGTGGACTTATGCCGGAACCTCCACCTAGATCCCCATGGCAATTGTAATCCACCAATGGCCAAATAGGTTTTACTTGCTGGTTCTTAGGTCATTGCACCTTATAACTAATACATTCTCAATATAGGCGTATTGGAAATAAATAAATTCCTCACATCTGTACAACTTTCAAATTAGTTTCCCTACGATATACAAAATACATGTAAATGTCACATTGTCATTGTCTAGTAGCTTAATTTTGGGTTGCGCTACTTAGTCTCTTATCACATGAGAATGATTATACACCATATTGGCTTCGAAAAAGATAAGTATCACCCACAATATATAAGTACATGAAGGCAACCATAAGTATTAAACATATAACACATAGCACAATCAAATCACATATATAGGCAACAATAATGTGATTTGATTGTGCTATGTGTTATATGTTGCATTTGATTGTGCTATGTGTTATATATAGCACAATCAAATCACATATATAGGCAACAAATGTAGTCAAAAGTGAAATAAATTTAAGGAACAATATATTTTGAAGAGGAACTACTTATTTAATTCATATAAAACCTCATTACAAAGCAATGAGTATGTGTAAGGAGACATCATGTCATGTACTTTGTACCCTTAAATTAGTGCTTTAGTGCCTACCTAGGTCATCGAACACTTTCCTCCCTAATTAACATAAGGTTTTTTCCTATGTCTTAAAAAAGATTCTATGCAACATGAAATGAAGATAAAAATGCTTGGATCACGGCCATGTGCTAATCTATTTGCATTGGACAAGTGAGCTTGCTAAAATTACATAAACGCTCTCAAAACAGGAAAAATATAAAAATCATATACAAGTCAAATTGCTTCAACATTTGTGCATAAAACTTTCTCTTCATGTTTAGGTTTTAGGTCAAGTTTCATCCTAAATGGAACATGTTTTCCTGTCAATTTAGTTCACAAGATTCGACTACTTTTGACATACATCCATGTAATGAACTTAAAACCCTTTTCTAGTTTGTTTTTGTAGGTTCTTCGGTTAGTTTCAATCGAGTGATTCATAAAAGGATTCAAAAAGCCATACAAGGGGTAAGTTAATAATATAGAGTTTGATTATAATCTACTAAAAAATAGGGGTACAATGAAACTCACATGACTCAAATTAAAGGAAAACAACAATATCTTCAAGTTTTTCAGATTTCTTTCTTCAAGACCAAAACATGTAGTATAAAACTTTTATCAAAATTCTTTCAAACTTTCTTTTAAATCCACTTTTTGTAAAATTATCTTCCCAAAATCAAGAGCTTTGCATCTACACCCTAAAGTGTGATCACTAAAAATGTATTTAGATGTGATTTTTGTTGCGTTCAGTAGTGGTTTTAACTACCGCAATAATAGTTATTGGCAGTTTCAAAAATTTATTTCGTAATCTATGCGTCAAAAGTGCCTCAGTGACAATTTTTTGTAACAATTAGAATTGAAATATTTAGCAATGGTTTATTTATGTTTAGTGGCAGTTATGAACCCTTGATGACCACCGCTAAACACATTACATTTTCAATTTGTTTGTATTTAGAGGTGGATACAAACCCATTTTAAATGTATTGTATTTTTAATTTATTTTGCATTTAAAAATGGTTCTAAGCTGCCTCTAATTACATAAATTTTATGATGCACTTATATTAGTGATGTTATGTAATTGTCGTTAAGTACTTAGTTTGTTTTAATTTTTTTTATATTTTCCATTCCAACCCTTTTATATCCCATACTAATAATAATATTAAACAAAAATCCAACAAAAATATTTAAAAAGGATTATGCATAAGCAAAATACTTAGTAATTAACTTAAAAGACCAATTGTCGTACATTTGCCCAGAAATTCACATTGTCAATTCAAAATATGCTAATAAATTGTCCAACATCATAATTTGTAACATTAATTTAAAATCCACTATGGACCATCATGAGGTTGAGGACAATTCATGACTACAGAGAATAAGGGTTTTATTTCCAGTGGTGAGTTATGTTTACTTCTTTCATCTGATGACCGCAAAAAGAATTTCAAAATAATTAAAATATGCCGCCTTTTTATTGCATTTTGACATCTTTCATGGATTTGGAATTATAAAAACTTGAAAATTGAAATTTCAAGTTAATCAATACAAGAACTCTTTCTAAGTCCTTGTTTTATTTTTCATGTACATGTGGGTAACAAAGAAAGGAACAAATATGCACAAGAATAAGATGTGAAAGTAAGAATTGTATCAGAAAATTAACTAAAACAAAAAGAAAAAAAAGAAGGGAAAAGGAGAAACAATTTGCTTTGAAGTGTAACTTGGATTTGTGGGCCCAATCTGGGAAGAAATGCTACTCATGTCAAGTGTGGTTCATGGACTTTGGCAGTGTTATGAATCAGAAACCATGGATTGATCATTAAGTTTTCTTAAGTCTCTTGCTCATACAACGAAATACCATTACCAGTATATGCAATCTTTATTGTAAACCATAATTTTACAGTTCAAAATTGAAATAAAAATGCAGCACTCAGAGGCCCCCCTTACAATCCTATGAAAGAAATAAACAATCAAAATCCTCTAATTCCTAACATACAGTATATCAAAACAATCACTGATAATCCAATTGTAATTCAAGGGTTACTAGATATACCTGGAAAGGAAGCTGAAGCTGAAGCCATCTCAGTTTTGTGCCCTGTAGAGAAGGAATAGGGAAGAAGTTATTCCTATTCCACGCAGAACACTCTGATCAGTTTTGATGGGAACATTGAACTTCTGATGGTGATTAGGAATATGGGTCTCCCCTGTGAATATAAATTAGATGGGCAAACTTACCCATCATAGCAAGTCCAATCACAGGATCCAATATCCACATAATCTCAGCTTAATAATCATAACTACAAAATGGGCTTTATACTAACAAACTCAAATAATATGACATCTAATTAATCTGAGACCTTATTATATTATGTCAATCCAAATTAAAAAATTCTAATACTCTAACCACAAGACAACATGATAACCAAGCCATAACACCATTTGTAGTATTTATTATCATAAAAACATGCTAGTTTAATTTTTTTATTTAAATACAAACATGATCTTTGTGGACCAGCTGTGTGATGATTAAGACATCAAATGATCAAAGATATCTGAACAAATTGGAAACCAAATTTTAATGGAAAGATGCACAAGTAAATAAAAAAGAAAAGCTAAATCTAAAAAATATAAATTTCCAAAACTTATACCTTCCCACAAACTTTATACAGTTTCAAGGAATTTAGTTCCAAGCAAGAGACTTTGTGACATTAACAACAATGTTTTGAGGTTTCCTTTATTTTAAGGATAATAAAACGACAACTAACATGCAGATCTAGATAAAGTCCTAGCTCAATTTAACCGGAAATATGATGGAACCATCTATACATCAAATAGGCAAGAAATTAAAATCAAGTCACTGTAACAGAACCTCTCAATCTAAGAAAGCAAGAAAATATAGCACTACTGTGGTAAACAACATTGAATAACCATAAATCTGAAGTAGATAAGACACTAAAATGAAAAAAGAATTAAAAATGAAAGAAGGCCTTGTCCTCACAAATTCAAATCCTACATTGAAAAAAAAAATTGTGAAGCTGGAAATGGGTAATTGAGAATCAAAACTCGGCATCCCTTTTGCTGCTTCCTTCTCATTTTCTACACCATTTTTGGTTTTGCTCTATATGACATCCATGATCAACATATCCTCAATTCCACTACTGCCCAAGAACGTATAACCAGAAACCCTTAACCCAGAACAATTCAACAAATCGAAATACAATCCGGGTACAGTAGAGTTTAAAACAAGAAGTACAATATCTTAGAACTATGAGAAACTAAAATGGGGTTAATTAGATAAAAAATACAAACAACCACTATTTGAACAAACACAAATCACAACAGCAAAAAGAGACCTATCTTGAAAAATTTGAAATACAGATAGTGTGAGATAAACTTGGAATCGCAAAACCTAATAATTCCGTGAAGGAAAAATAATTAAACAAAAACCTTTACATAATATACATGTAGGTGCAGAAAGCAAAATAGCTCTTCTTGTCGATGAAAGTTTCCAAGTGTACTTGAAAAAGTGAATTTGTTTTAAATGGACATATGCAGCACTTGTCAACAGTACTTGAGTTTTTCACTGACATTGTCATAATCAAAACAATAACATAAGATATGTTACATTCAGGAAGCTATATTAATTATACCTTAACCCTTAAATAAAACTCAATTAGTAGTTATAACACTGGATTGAGATTTCAAGATCGAATCGCTGCGATTTAGAAAACGACATGGTTGTAGAGCTTGCTTACTTCCTTTCCTTCAAGTGTTAAAACACATGCAAATGTCAGCCGTAGGGGTAACATGAGAAATTACAATGTATAAACTCTAACCCCCTGATTGTTTGCGCAGAAAATGCGCGGAAAATGGCTTTCCGCAGAAAAAATGCGCGGAAAACAGTAAAATTTGTTGATTGGTTGAGCACAGAAAATAGTGACCGCTGAAAATGCGCGGAAATCCGTACGGTGGGGCCCGCGATTTTTTTTCCGCGCTGAAATGCGCAGAAAACGCGAAGAAAACTCACCTCCACCCCGGCCA
>JANHAO010023937.1:0-11757 GCA_026873985.1 Saraca asoca
ATATTTGAAATGTGAGAAATAAATTCTATTATTTCATCTGTGTTTTTGCAGTTGTGATTTATCAGTCTTAAACCAGGCACCAATATGCTGAGGGTAGATTGATTCAATCCTCAAGGTAAGATCTAATCCAAACCAAATCAATCTTGCAAATGAGCACTTTAGAAATATATGTTCAACATCCTCTTCACCTTTCTCAAAGAAAACACGCCAAGGAGGAATCCAATAATGTCTGTTACGGAGAAATGAAGCTGTAGGTAGAATTTTTAACAATACTTTCCAGAGGAAAATTTTGACATGACGTGGTAGAGGAAGATTACATAAATACTTCAAATCAAAGTCTGAATATAAGTTATCTCTTACCTGATTTTGATTTGTTAATGCTTGATTTCCTGCCTTAGCTGTTTAAATTCCTGATTTAGAAGTTTTCGATACCAACTCATCATCAAAACCAGTCACTGAAATAGGCAGAGAAATTATTTGTTTAATTTCCTGCTGATCAAATAATGACTTCAGTAATCTCAAATTCCTAGTAGCAGAGTTAGAGTTAATTAGTTGACTGACATGTGAGATGTCTCTGCCATTCTGATTATTAGGTCTCCACCAAAAATTACTATTCAATTTTATACTAGATCCATTACCAACGAACCATTTTATGTGATTTGAGATCAAATGACTTCATTTCTGAACACTGTTCCATCTCCAAGAACCATTATTTGATCTGGTTACAATCCTATCTGGAAACTCTTTCCCTTATTTACGAATAAAATACTTACTTAACAATGAATCTTTGCATCTTAAAATCCTCCATATCTGTTTCGCAGCTAAAGCATGATTGAAAGGTTCAAATCTTTTAAAACCTAAATGTCCTTCATGACAATCCCTTGCGATACAGTCCCAAGATTTAAGATGAACCTCCTGATTATGATCCTGCCCCTTCCACCAAAACTTACTAATTGATCCTTCCATCTGTTTGAGAATTTTCTTAGGGAAAACATAAGTAGCAAATTGATAGACAAGGAGATGGAAGGGATTGTCATGAAGGACAATCCCTTACAACCTTGCAACTTGCTCTGAATCCTTTGCAAAATATCTCTTCCAGCCTTCTGTCTTCGGTCTTTTCCATCTAGACAAGATCCCAAATATTTCCCCAGTTTTGAAGCACATTGAATGCCAAAAAAGCCAGCCAAGAATATTTTGAAAGTTCTATGGTATTTGGACTAAAAAATATCTCAGATCTGCTTCTATTAATATGAAGACCAGAAACCTATGCAAATTCTTTAAGCGATGAATTCAGAAAACTACAAGATTCAGATGTAGCTTTGAAAAAAATAATTAGATCATCTGTTTAAAATAAGCATGAAATTGTAGGGGCATATCTTGATATCTTAATGCCTTCAATTTTGTGTTCCTGTTCTGCTTTAAGTAAAAGGCCAGCAGATTATCACATGGGATAAATATGTAAGGAGACAAGGGGTCTTCTTGCCTTAAGCCCCTATTTGGAACAAAAGCCTCGTACAATCACCATTTAACAGAATTCTGTAGGACACTGACATAGTACACTCCTATATTGGTGGAAAATTCATCCTGGCCAGAACTCGATAAATGAAATCCCATCTTAATTTGTTATATGCTTTGTGAAAGTCCACTTTCAATGCTCCCCAAAACTGATGTTTTGCGTTAGATTCTTGCATATAACTCACCACCTCTGAGGCAATCATAATATTATCAGTAATAGCCCTACCTTTGATGAAAGCATTTTGAAAAGGGTAGATGACCTCTTTGAGCACATCTTGAACTCTATTTACCAAGGATTTGGTGATAATTTTATATAATACATAACATAAACTTATAGGTCCAAACTGACCAAAATTTTCAGGTACCTGACCTTAAGGAATCAAGCAAATATAAATTTGATTAATTATCTTTAGAAGATGACCCCTATCCAAAAGAGAAAGAGAGCCATAGATGAAACATCATGACCTACCATCTCCCAAAATTGTTGATAAAATCTTGTGGTTTTGTCTGGGATACATTTGAAAAACTACATTCTTGATTTCCACAACAGAAAAAGGTGTCATTAAGTGATTAATATGCTTTTCATTAAGCTGGAAATTGGAAGATCTTGTTGATTCCGAAAAGAGCAATTCCTCATATTAGTAATTTCTTCTTCAAAATTATAGATTTTCTGGAAAAAATTCAGGGCCACCTGTTTAATGACTCCCTGATCTTCTTGCCAGTCCATTGTCATCTTTAATTCTTTCAATTCTTCTTTTTGCCCTTCTTCTATTAACAACTGCATGGAAATATTTCGTATTTCAATCACCATTAATTAACCATAATTGCCTTGCCTTTTGAGCCCATGTTATTTCCTGACAATCAAGAAAAAACTCCAACTTGCTTTTAACTTCTTTCTCTTCTGTTGGAATAAAACCATCCTTTCCAGATTGAATGTTTCGTAAATGCAGTTCTAAATCTCTAATAGTACCATTTAACTTGCCAAAATTATTTTGATCACAAATTTTCAATGCTTTCTGAGTCTGTTTGAGCTTAGGCACTAACTGAAAAGATAAAGAACCTGAAGTACTAGATTGCCAAGCATTAGAAATTACTTGTGAACAGTCTTTATGTGTCAACCACATCACATGAAATTTAAAATGATTGCTTCTAAAAGGAATAACTCTATGTATTTAAAATCAGTGGAGCATCATCGGAAGCATATATTGAAAGACCTTGCACTTGAGAATGAGGAAAAAGAGAAAGCCAACTCTCATTACATATCATACAAGTTAGACTTTCATGCACATTTTAATTACCAGCTCTATTATTAAACCATGAGTACCAAACACCTTTTGGTTTTAAGTCAAGAAGGGCACAATTAAAAATTACATCCTTAAAATCATCTACACCTTTCACAAAAGAAGAACTATATTTATTCTCCACGCTTAAGATTTGATTGAAATCTCCAAAACAAAGACATGGATAACATTCTAGTTCCTACCTAGATGAAATAAACAGTTGTTGTAGGAAATCCCACAAAATATATCTAAATTGTCTGAGGTGGCCCATATATACATTATAGAATTTCCTCTGATGACTGTCCAATACTGAAGCATGAATCCAATTGGCAGAATATTCCAAAAGTTGAATCTGATATTAAGAATTCGAGGTCAAAATCAAGCCTGCTGTCTTTTCTGGATCTACTCCAGAAACATCTTTTGGACTAGCTGCTTGCATCTAAGAATGGTCGAGGTGCAGCCTAAACCTCGACCATTCCACGTTGTGATATTCATGGCTCATGGGGAAGCTGTTCCAAAACAGCTTCCCAGGACCCCAGCTGAAATGATGAGAATTTTTGAGTAATATCTGTCATTATTAGAGTAGATGTCATATGATATTGAGAATTAGATGTAATATCCCTGGATGTATTTGCAGGATAATCCAACTGATAATTTTCCGACATCAAACACCTTCTTTTAACTGTATTGAAATTCTCTGGCAGCTACTCTTGTGAACAAGATCTCTTCCTCACACGATCCAGAACATTCGAATTTAGAGATAAATCATTAAGCATCAAAGGAACTGATCTTGCCAGATAACCAAGCATTAATGCAAATAACCTATTTAAAGGGGCTAAAATAAAGGGTCCTTGCTCAGAAGGAATGTAAAGCAGAGAACTCTGAAGTATAAGGAACTGGCAGGGCTCGAGTTTCAACTACATTCCATGAAGCCTGATTGTTTCGGCTTTTTCACCTGTATGGCGTGAAAAAAAAAAAAATTACGCAAATAGTGTTGTTTTAAAACTATTTATTAGAATACTGTATTTTTGTGAAAGACGTTACTCTTAATAACATTTTCTATTTTTTTATTTTTTTGTTCACCAACGTTCTTTTTCTATTTTTTTAAATAAAAAGTTGAAAATGTTGGTGGCACCAAAGTTTCCAGCTTTTTTCTATTTTTTATTTTTTTAAAAAATAAAAAATATAAAGTATTTTCAAAAAAATTGAAAATAAAAAATAAAGAAAAAAATAAAATAAATATAAAATAATTAGATAATATGTCATAATTAATTATATGTTAATTAAAATTTTAATAAAAAAATTATTATGAATCAAAAATTTAAATATTAAATTTTAAAGAAATTAAAATTTTTATTTTTTTTCAGAAAATAGTAAAATAAAAAAAGAAAAAAAATTTGAATTTTCTGGGAAAATGTTTCCCAACTTTTTCTATTTCTTTATTTTTTCTTATTTTTCTATAAAAAATAAAATAATATTTTTATAGAAAAATAAAATTCTATCGTGAATAAAAAATTTAAAAAATTTAAATATTAAATTTTTTTGAAATAGAATTTTTTATTTTATAAAAAAATAAAAAATAAAAAAATTTTGAAATTCATTTTTTTCTTTTTCTATTTTCTAAAAAAATAAAAAATTGAATTAAATTTTATTCGTGATAAAATTTTATTTTTTTATAAAAATTTTAATAAATATATAATTAATTGTGACATATTATTTATTTATTTTATATTAATTTTATTTTTTATTTTATAAATTTTTTTTGAAAAATATTTTTATTTCTTCTTTTTATATTTCTTTTTTATTAAAAATAAGAAAAAATAAAAAAGTAGAAAAATTTGGGAAACGTTACCAACGTTTTTCCAGAAAATTCATTTTTTTATTTTTACAAAATAAAAAATTTAATTTTTTTAAAATTTAATATTTAAATTTTTTATTCATAATAAAATTTTATTTTTTATTAAAATTTTAATTAATATATAATTAATTGTGACATATTATCTAGTTATTTTATATTAATTTTTATTTTCTTCTGTTTTATTTTTTTGAATTTTTTTGGAATAATTTTTTTATTTTTTATTTTTCTTTTTTATAAAAAATAAGAAAAAAGAAAAACAAAAAAAAATTAGAAATGTTGTCTCAAAAAATTTATATTATCTTTTTTATTTTCTAAAAAATTAAAATATTTAATTTCTTTAAAATTTAATATTTGAACTTTTGATTGACGATGAAATTTTATTTTTTTATTAACATTTTAGTCAAAATGTAATTAATTGTGATATATTATATAATTATTTTATATTAATTTTATTTTTATAGAAAAATAAAAAAAGAATAGAAAAAATAGAAAAAGTTGGAAAATATTTTCCGAGAAATTTTATTTTTCTGTTTTCTAAAAAAATAAAAATTTTAATTTCTTTAAAATTTAATATTTAAATTTTTTTATTCATAATCAAGTTTTATGTTTTATTAAAATTTTAATTAATATATAATTTAGTGTGACATATTATCTAATTATTTTATGTTTATTTTATTATTTTATTATTTTGAAATTTTTTTATTTTTTTAATTTTATTTTCTTATTTTTTATTTTAAAAATAAGAAAATAAAAAATAAGAAAATAAAAAGGTTGGAAAGCACCTTTTTCAACTTTTTATTTTAAAAAATAAAAAAATAAAAAATTTTAAAAAAATAAAAAAGACGGAAACGTTATTAAAAGTAACATTTTTCACAATAACATACTACCCATATAAATACTTTCAAAACTACACCATTTACGTAATAAATTTTTTGTTTCACGCCGTACAGGTGAAAAAGCAAATTGTTTCCTGCGAAAGTAATGAGTAAACCGAAAAAATGCCCAGGGGGTATTTAAGCCTTGTTCTCCCACCATTGGACTCCATTTTGATATTGCATTGTTGTCATGATTAAATGAATTGATGACTGTATCAATATCTCCTTAAGGAAGATTTTGCTAAGTGATGCTATCTCTATCAATTTCAACATCAAATTGAATTGATTCATTTATCAAAATTACAATAATAGTCAAATTGTTAAGAAAAGAAGGTAGAAGCCAAGTGCATGCATTACATATGCTATAAAAGATTAAAGAAGGATGTATGTTTGAAAATGTTAAATCTTTATATTGAAAAAGTAATTTGATATAATCTGTGGTTTATGATCATGGTCTATAATTGATGAAGAAAGCATTCATTGTACGTTTGACAAATACTTTTAGTTGTTAACTTTTGAAACCCTTATATTAGATGGAGAGGTAATAATCTTCATTTTTACTTTCTAAGATTAGAGAAATAAAATGTAGAAACTCCTTATGAAAAAAATTACTCAAAAGTTGTAATCTTGCTATATGTATTTAAAAATTTAACTTAATACAGAAGGAGAATTGTAGCAAATCTTTTCAATTTTGAGTGGTAGGATGTCGCTTCTGCCGACTTTGTATACTTATAATTAAAATTTTAAATTATATAAAATCTTGAAATTATCCATTATTTTTTATTTAGCTAATCGTTATATTTAACTACATTATTTTTATGAAATTTTTAATTAGATATAGCAATATTATTAGATGTTGACTTGGCACATCATTATGTTAATTAGTGAAATTAAATTAGATATGTGAAATTTTAAATAAATACATAAAAATGACCTTGAAATTACATTAAAAAATGACGTTAAAATCATGTTATTAACAAAAATTGTTAATTATGTAGACAAAAGGTTAATTTCAAGATTTTAAATTATTTAATATTTCAATTCTAAATTTCTAAAATTGGTAAAATTCAACCATTCTAAATTTAAGAAAAAAATGTAAATGTTGTTTTTAATCGTTTTTTCTTGGTATATCAAAGGGCCTAAGCCCAAAGAAGAAAATGACAGAAACAAGAATAGAACCTAAATCAAAGAGCAACAGTACGGGTCATAGTGATAAGAACCAGGAAATTTATAGCGGCAGGAGGTCTGGGAAGAATGCAGGGACCTTGATTAAGAAAAACTCTAAAATTTGTCAGCCAGACCTTTTAAATACTTATTAAGATTTGTCATGTACATTTATTCCCATCTCGATAAGTATGACAAATCTGAACATTCCAATCCTTCTTCAATAAATTTAAAATGGCCTTCAGGAGGGCTGGTTTAACTCCTCCAATAGTTAAACACCTCACCAAAGGTAAAGAGTCACACTCCAGAATAACTTGTCTGAGATTATGGGACCGGGCAAGTTTTAGACCTTCAAAAACCCCATTTCCTAGAAAGAATATAATCAAAATTATGCCTACCATGACCACCATTTCGTAGATTAACTCCTAGATACTAAACAATATTTTAACTTCAAGAATAGCCACAACAGACTAGAATTTCTCTAGTAGTACTTTCATCCACATTTTCAGAGAAGAATATGTGGGTATTTGCAAGATTGACCTTCTCACCAAAAATAGCACAAGATAAATCAAGGCATTGATTAATGCAATTAATTTGATGCGGGGAAGCTTCAGCAAACAGGAGAACATCATCCGCAAAAAGAAGATGAGAAATTGAAGCCCCGTTGCGACTCACTTCCATAGCTTTCCAAAAACTTTTATCCACTTTTTCTGTGATAATATAAGAGATCCATAAAATGAACAAAAAGATAAGGTGAATGTGGGTCACCTTGACTAATGCCTCTGGAGTTATAAAATGCATCACTTTGACTACCATTCCATTAAACCTTCATTAATGTAGTAGAAACATAATTTACTATACTACTAATGCAAATTCAATTTAGCGGAAGGCCAATCTTGTGTAACACCCAATCATATGCTTTTTCAAGATTAACTTTAATCATCATATAGCCTCTTCGACCCTTGGTATTCTTCATAGTATGCAGCAATTCATTGGCAATAAGAATGTGTATACATCTACCTGAGCAAAACTTTTTGGGAAAGAGGAAATAAGATATGAGAGAATTGGCTTGATTCTGTTAGCCAAAACTTTAGAAATACTCATATAACTCACATTACGCGGGGAAATAAGATGAAATTGAGCTGCAAATTCCAGCTTAATCCACTTTCGGGATAAGGGAAAGCAAAGTCAAATAAATAACTCCTACACTCCTTTTGCCCTCAAAAACATCTTTAGTAAGCTTACATAAAGATGATCACAGTTTGATTGATAAAAGTTGCTGGAAGCCTATCAGAGCTTGGAGCTTCAGTAGCCCCTATATCAAATACAACAGGACGAACTTCATCATTGTTCATAAGAAGACTTAATTTTTATAATATCATTCTCATGAATTTGAGGGTACAAAATCCCTGCCATTTGGTTCATCAACGTCGGACTATCATCTGCGGAAAGGTTTTTGAAATAACCCGCCACCATTTCACGAACAACTTCCTGATTATCCACCCAATTCCCTCATCATCCTTCGGCATGAATACACAATTTTTGCATCTTTGAACAACCGTTTTAGCATGATAAAATTTGGTGTTACTATCGCCATCTTCAATCCATTTATCTTTGGATTTTTTATGCCAAAGAAGTTCCTCTTGCAATAAAACTTACTCTCAATTCATTCTATAAATCTTGCTCCAGCTTATCAAGAAAAAGGCTCCAACACAGGGGTGGATCCAATGTAGGCCCAGCGGGAGCTCAAGCCCCCACTCAAGTTTTTCAAAAAACATATTATAATATTAAAAAAAAAAAATTTAATAGAAGGATTAAATTAAAAATTCGGTAGGAATTAAATTAAAAAAAATCTTTAAAAATGAGTTTTAGTGAAAAAGATAAAAAATTTAGGGTTAAATTATAAATTTTCTTATTTTGCATCCGGCCAGTCCCCACTGGTCCAGATTTCTGCGTCCATGCTCCAACAACGTTCCATTGCTTTCTGGTCCCCTCTGATTCTTGCTAGAAGAATTTTCTTCAATTTTTGTGTGGCTAAACACAGTAGTATTCCATTCTTTGATTTTAGGAATGAAATTATCAACAGCTATCTTTAGAAGGAACCCAAGCTAATTGAAAATGAAAAGGACGATTGTCTCTGCTGCCTCGATTACCAATCAAGTCAATAAGAATATGATGGTGATCTGAGTAAATTCCTGATAAGATTTTAACCATCGCATCTCCATACAGAATTCTCCAATCAACATTACAAATAGCACGCTCCAAATGTTCAAAAATTCAAGCAAAATCTTGAAGCTTCAGATCCCTCCAAGTAAACTATAAACCTTGATAACTCAAATCAATTTAGTTACAATCATCTATAAGCTCATTAAGTTAATGACATCAAGAATTATTTGAAGGGACACCACTTTTTTTTCTGTACCATCTTGAATATCATTAAAGTCTCTCGCAATCAACCATAATTTATTCACTGATTCTGCAAGACGGTGAAACTGAGAACAAGCTTCCATCTTCAAAACAGTAACTGGACTAACATATACAATGTAAATAACCAAGAAAAATGATCCGAGTCCAAAAAACTGTTATCTTTAGATAATCATCCTTCGAAGCCACCCACATACCACCTGCTCTTCCTCTACATTCTATTCTGACAGAGAATTTCAACCCCAAATCAGCAAGAATTTCACTTGCTCTGATCTCTGGAACTTTTGTCTCCACATGAACAATAATATCCGAATGACAAAATGAAAATAATTGCTTCGCACCAACAGAAAATGCCTTATCGCCCGCATTTATTCTCATAAATAGAGAAAATGCTAGTTTTTGACTCTTGCACCGGAATGTGAAAAGTTATCTTTTCAAACACACAGCGTACCAAAATACTAATTTTTGAAAGTTTATTTTTTATAAAATAGATAAAGACATGTTAATCCTTAATCCAATAAAATGGTCCATACAAGAAATTTAATTTTCATGTGTGTGAATTCTATAAATTAGTATTATATTATCACTTTATATTAAACGTTAACAAAAATTTTCTAAAAGCTTATTTATTATTAACAAAAGTTATTAATTATTGTTATTTTTTAATTTAGTAAATGAAAAATTAGTAAAATTCAAAGTGAAAACATACATGCTTAGTGCTTGTTCGAGTAAAAGTTGAGAATTACTTTTGAGCAAGCATAACTACTTTTATATATGTTTGGCAATTAAAAAAAAATTAACAGTCTAAAAGTATTTTTGGTCAGAAGGAGTTTTGACGTGGCTTTGGTTTGTGACATTTAACACTCCCATTGTCAACTATATTTCATAGAATATTATAACTAGGAATAAAATTTTTAAAAAAGTGTAACTTTCAGTTGTTTTGATATGGGAATATAAATGAATACACCTGACAATGCATTATTTCTATATTTGATTAAACAATGATATAATTCATTGAAACTTGATAATATTTTTCAAAAATACTGTTGAGCACGATGAATTAAAATGATAAGAATTTAGTTATAGATGTTAAGTGAAAGTAGTGGGAGGAGATGATCCATGATGGTAATAAGTAGCAATGCATTATAAAAAAATTTGTATTCAACAGTAATTTTTTAGCCTTTGGCAGCAGTTTTATTCGTCACAATAATAATTATTGATAGTTTCAAAAGTCGTAGGATAACAGGGCATCAAGAATGTTTTAACAGCAATTTCTTGTAATTGCGGGAATGGTCATATTTGGCGGTGATTTATGTTGGGTTTGATGGTGGTTTAGGGGCAATGATTTGCTTAAGAATCTAGTGACGATTTTTTTTTTTTTTGTGTTTAGTGGCAATTTTGAACCCCACAAAATATGTTGTATTTTTGTTTTATTTTGTCTTTAATAGCCGTTCAAAATCACTGTGAATTACATTAAATTGAAATTTATAAATCTATTAATGGAGTTTTGAAATTGCCATTAAATACTTATATGTATTTATTTTTGTATTTTTTGTACCAATCCTGCCCAACAGCACTGGACAGAAATTCAAGAAACATATTAACAATAATTAATCACAACAAGCATAATGCTCAATAATTAACTTAAAAGATTAATTGTCATATATTTGTCTAAAATCTCATATCGTGGATACAGGATGTACTAATAAATTATTTAATATCATAGTTATAAATCTTAATTTAAATATCATTATCAGAATCAGTATGAGGTTGATCATGAGAAGTGTATTGCTTGCATGCAATCTACAACCTGCAAAGGAAATTACAAAAAAATCAAAACATGCTTCTTTCTTATTTAAAAAGAAGAATCTTACTAACAATGGCATTGGATTCAAAATATCATTATTGGTTTGAACAATTCAAAACAAATCGAGTTGAGAATGAACAAAAACAAACGAAAATGTAAAACAAATCGTGTGAAAGGGAAAAATGTTAATAAGAAATAGAAACTTAGGAATAATGAGTGTTTTCCTTTTTCACGTGAAAAGCAAAGCGGGCAATTAAGTGAGTACGCGCTAAAATCAAGGCTATTCGATGCATTCCTAACACCATCGTTGACAGATCGCTCAGAAGTCATTAATCTACATTTTCAAAACATACTAATCACGCTTGATAACGGCGGTTGCAAAAAAACGCAGTAGTAAAGGGCCTGTTTGAAAACTTGGAATATGAACAGTCTACTGTTTTTAAAATAAAAAAACCTATTTAGCAAAACTGTTTTTAAAATCAATTTTAAAAATTTTATTTTGAAATTCTGTTTCAAAAACAAAAAAACAGAACAAATTTTCAAACAGATCCTTATTTTTTTATTTTTAAAAATAGTTTTTTTATTTTTCTGTTTTATAAAAACAAAAAAAAAATCTGTTTGGCAACCTGTTTTCAAAAACTATTTTTTAAAAACTGTTTTCTAAAAGTGTAACTAAAAAACAGTTTTCAAGAAACAGTAAAATATTGTTTTCCCTTATTTTTGTATATAGCTGTTTTCAGATTTTTTTCAAAAATAAGAAGAAAATCTATTTTCATTAATGACAAAATTATAAATAATATTAAATACATTTTTTTCATCTTAAAAAATAAAGAA
>JANHAO010023938.1:0-11762 GCA_026873985.1 Saraca asoca
ATAAGAAGAATACCTATTTTCATTAATGATAAAGTTGTAAATAATATTAAATATATTTTTTTCATCTTAAAAAATAAAGAAAACATATGTTTTCAAATTTTACATCCAAACAAGTTTTTTGTTTTTTGGTTCTAGAAAAACTGTTTTTAAAAATAGTTTTTAAACACCTGTTTTCAAAAACAATAAAACAAAAACACCTGAAAACACTTCCAAACAGGCCTCTCACCTTCCCCATGGGAATGTTTTTGTGGAAAAATTATCAAAAATGATTCCTGAGAATCTCATTTTTAGAAACTATATACCAAACATAAAAAATAATATTTCCCAAGTTATGATTCCTAGAAAAGTAAAAAAAATTTCCCTACCAAACGCCCCCTAAATTAATCTCATCGTACCTCTACTAATTAAAAACTTTTTTATTATCGTTTAACTAATATTTAAATTGTCTTTGAAAAACATAGATCAGACATAATTTAATTTTATATTTAAAGAGAATCATCTTAATTTTAAGAATTTTTTCATCAAAGCACAAGTCATTAGAAATGAAAAAGTGTTTAAGAGATGGGAAAATTTTAAGAGTTTTTTTTTTTTTTTCAGAACATCTACAATTACCAGCGAGGAAATGCCTAAGAAGTGGAGAAAGATACCCCCTCCCTTACTGTTAACTGATAACCATCGGTGGTGCTAAAGACCTTTTCATCCATACATTTCACTTCTTGTAACTCACTCGAATTAAGAATCTCTCCTTTTAGTGATTTTAGGAGAAAAATATATATATATATAATTTTATATTAAAATGGTGAAACTCAAAATAAAAAATGATATATTTTATCTGGTTGAAATGATAGAAAAAATAGAGAAAGAAAAGAAGAAGATAAAGATCTAATTCACTCCAACTAATAAAGTCAACCCTCAATTGTCCGAATTTTTAAAAAAATCAACCCCTGATTGTCGGAACTAGTATAGTTTAAAAAGGGGGAACTGATACTTTGATAGCCTCGTAAAACTGCAAAGCTTATTGAATCAGAATAACACTCTCTTGCTTTTACAAGAAAATTTACGATTATGTAAGTATAATTTTGCGACAAAAATTGCAGGTGATTCTCTTGTAAATACTTCAAATGTATCTTGTCACATAGTACACAAAAAGAGAGAGACACTCCATAACAGAGCCTAGTAACTTTAATGTATAGGTCCACTAAAAACAAGTGTTTTTTTTTTCTCCCTTTCCATAAACACAAAAGTGAGGGTATCAAAATCCATTACAAAGAATGTAGTTTTTATGCCAAGAATTTAACCAAAATTAACCTATAGATAAAATTCCCCCCCCCCCCCCCCCCCCCCCCACACAACACACACACAAAAAAACCAAAAATCTCTTTATGAACATTAAGTGGATTCATGGCCCAATATATGGGCTGAATGTGCTGACAATTTTCAAGCCTGGACTGAGTTTTTTTTTTTTTCTTTGATAGAAAAAGAATATTATTAGAAGAAGGAAAGGGATACAAATAAAGAGGATTAGCCATCCTCAAAAAGATAGAAAACTAAAGACTGAGTTACATAGATAAAGTTAGTTTACTCAACAGTTTAAATTTAGTCAACTGCTTCATAGCACTCTTCTGATGCTAATTCTATATTACGTGACAATTGAACAGATATATCTTTCCTAATCATCCGAAGTGCATCCTGCTAGCAATTTTTACTCAACAGTTTTCATGAAAATGCACTCAGAGCACAAAGATAAAAACAGATATCTTCTAGAACATCATTGTGCTCTTTGTTCACTTACAGGAACACCATGCATTAGTAGCACATGACATTGACAAATGGCTCACCTACCAGATGACAAATGGCCCCACAAAATAAAAATTTACCAGGTTCTTCAAGGAAAAAGTAATCATTCTTCTAGCTCATGAAGTGATAGTATAAGAAGACACTTAAATGACGAACAGTTTCAACCAAATTAAGCTCAAAAGAAGAGTAAACTTCGGATTTCAATTATTTCACAATTGAGAGAAATTACCCGGCAAAGGAAGCAGCATAGCGCACACAAGGTTCAACTGCAGATCTAGAGGTTGTTTTCCACCTTACAACTTGAGCTATGTCAAGGTGCACCCTTTTACCGAGGACAATGTGCAATGCAGATGTTATAGGATCTCGACTTCCAGTTGTGCTGCAAAATAGAAAGTATCATATTAATATATAAACCACAGTCTCATACCAGGAAAAACTACCAGAAACATATGTTGTAAATACTGGCTCCTTAAAATATCAAAGATCATGCACGCATATGTAACTTGTTTGACAGATCATGATGGAAGCACATAATATCTAACGAGCAACTATGCAAACCGTGCACCATAGATAAATTATATGATCAAGCACGATGAAGGTATTCTAAATTTTTGGCCCCCAAAAAAACTTCAACGATGGACCCTAAATCCCTTTAACATTCTACAAACAAGCATGATCTGAACGTGATCTTCGTCAAATCAACAATTAAAAAAAAAAAAAACACATTTCTTAGCATGCACTACAGAACATAATACTTTTTTCTAAGATATGTGAATCAAATGATAATTCTTAAAGCATGAATCTATTATATCAAATAGCAATTTTATAGATATGAAAGAAAAAAAAAGGTCCTTTTGTATGAAATTCATACCTGATTACAGAACTTAAATATCAAGCATAATTGATTCCTTAAACTTGAAGAGAAGAGGAAGAAAAGGTATGAAGGTAAGAAATTACCAGATTACAATGGCATCAGTTGAACCTGCAGGAATGATCCCAAATCTAAACCAATCATTGGGGATGGGAAACTCATGATCCTTATCTGTGGAATCTTCAAAAGCCAAACAATGAACACTATTATTTTTTCACCTTTTTACCGCCACATGCATCTATAAATGTAAGCCAAAGAATGTGAAGGAAAATGGAGGTGGCTTGGAAACAAATTGCACCCAAAATAATTACAAAATGATGATTGATGATAACAAATTGCCTTTGTTTTTAAAGTATGGAGAAACATATTTCCATAAATCATCTTGAGTTACTGTAGTTTCGGAGTCATCCAGTAAAAAATAAAAAAAAT
Organism: Saraca asoca; assembly: GCA_026873985.1. Taxonomy (NCBI): domain Eukaryota; kingdom Viridiplantae; phylum Streptophyta; class Magnoliopsida; order Fabales; family Fabaceae; genus Saraca; species Saraca asoca. The sequence goes on from JANHAO010023938.1 coordinate 3,098, forward strand.
AAACAGATCAGTTCAAAAGCAGTTAGAACTAGCATATGAAGCTTGATTTGTAAGTATAGCTATAATTTTACATACTGGAATTTGAGATTCTGAAACCATTTTCTGTTGGACTCGAAAGAAGTGGAAAGTTGTCTTCACTCTGATTAGAAGTCTCTATAACTGTTTCATTTGCACCATCAGCCAAGGATTCACTGTTATTTGTAACAGAATGAATGAAATCTGATGGAGCTGGCGGATCAGGAGCTTTAAGCCTTGGAGAAAGAAACCCATTCAGGATTTCGTTGAAAAAACCATCGCCACCCTGGAACCACTTCAATTAGAATACAACAAATAATTGGAAGGAAAGCACAAAAAGTCACTTAAATAGTTGAAAGTACTAATGGAAGTGGAAGAAGAACAAGAAAAAAATGGAAGCTTCTAGACAATATTATTGAAACTGCAGTCGCCACAAAACCCCATATAAAAGTAGCAGAAAATATATATATATATTTTGGGGGGGGGGAGTGAGAGAGAGATCATGACCTAGCAAATCTAGTTCAACAGTAATAAGTAAACACTGCAGGGGGTTTGTGGAATTAGCAACACAACCCAGGAAGGTAGATACAAAATGCAGAAGATAATGAATATTAAGTCAAACTCCAAAAGTATCAACTTCAAGATAGATTTTTCATCAGTCAAATAGGCATACCCAACTTGCATGTGTCCTATAAAAGTTGTTTGCATGACATTATGATTAATATCAATTACAGAAATATATTCTCATTACAATTCTACATTCAGAGGAAATCGTATAGTACATTTTGTTACTCTGATAGATTAGAAAATTGGGTGGTTCGTATTGAAATCATAAAATGCTGTCTTGAACAATTGATATACCAAAAAATATGATATATCTGTCAGTTTCTTAATCCTTCCTCGTCCTTTCATCATTTTATTTCCTCCTTCCCTTCTGAGGATGGAAGGGGAGCAAACAGAGAGGCTACTTCAAAATTTGAAGAATGTATTTAGCAGTATAAATTAAATAACATCAAAGACCATCAACTTGAAACTAAAATTTGCATACAGCTCACTGTGATCTGGAGGAAGCAAGTGGCAATGCATTCTGGGATTAATAGGCATGACTATGATTTTATCGACACTATATAGTCTCACTTCAAAATTTATCAATATAAGAATGCAAAAGAGGAAGGAATATGAGTTCTTACAACAGCCACAACACCATCATATGACTTAAGCTCCTTGTTTGTAATGGATAACATCGTATTAAATGCTTGTCCAGCTCTCTCTGTCACAATCACCTGGACAATAATTATAAGATACGTAAGAAGGATTAATAAGACATAGATCAATACTTATATTCAGTTATCTCCTAAAACTTTCTAGTATGATGAAGTTGGGAATTGATTTATGCTCAACACAAAGAATAGAAGATCAGACACAAAATTCATCCTTATGAACCACACAAGTGAATAAGAGAATAAGTTGGAAATCTGAAGTTTTGCAACATTAAATCAATGAAAACAAAAGGTTATTTGAATCATCAATCACAGTCCAACACTAAAGGTCGACTAGCTCAGCAAGAAATTTCACGAACTTTCCTAAACAAGTATTGGTATGAGAATACCAAATTCTTAAAAGAGATGTAAGGAATAGTATGTAAATTATAAAAGCATTTTTTCAACCAGACCTTTACCCCTTCGGAAAAAAAAATTGGAAAAGAAAAGAAAACCTCTGTATGCTAAAAGCTATTACCTTTGTGTTCACTTTAGCACGTGAAAATATAGGAGCCACTGTTTCCCATGTTCTGCAGCCATTTCCTTTCCCACTCCTTGGATGAACAAAAACCTATTGAATCAGAAACAATCTCTGGGAAAAGTTTATTTCAATTAATTAATCAACAAAAGTAATGGAAAAACTAAAAACATGCAGCTTGACCAATTGCATCGCATACCAGAAGATTCCTTGGTCTTCCAGGCTCAAGATTAAGTGAAGCATTAAGTTGATTAACCCACATCTGACATGTTTGCTCATTTTTATGACCAAAAGTATATGAAGCCAGAATCCAAGAAGAAGGCTGAGTCTTATTTCTTAGGACACCATGCACTGTGAAGCCATACATCTGCACCATTTTAAGAAGTATCACCATTCAAATGGTGAAGCCTGACATGCTATGACACAACAGAAGCACACAATCTAGAATATAAGAATGAGAACAAACCTCAAGGTCATGCCCAAGAAGACGTCTTGTCACATGAGGGAGATTTGATGTGCGAATCAAACCATAATTGGTCAACTCGACAGCATAAATGTCGGAAAGGTTGATCTCGGTAGCCAACTTAGAAACATATTTAAGGCCGAAACAAATTGCTTCTTCCTGTTCCAATGAACATTTAGAGCAGATGGTACAAGATGAAACTAAAACTATAGGATCATCCTGATAATTATTTCAAGAACTATCACAAAGTCTATAATTATACAGTGTGCCAGATTATCATATAAATATGAAATAGGAAACGGAAAAATAAAATGATAAACAAGCCCATAGAGACCAAATTGAAGCTTACAAAATTTTTACAGGTATTTATCATTACAATAAATTATTATTCACTAATTTTCTAGTTTCCTGTCATCAGATATTGACCCTATGGGGTAATCTAATCAACGTTTAACTGCATCTCATGAGGAAGAACATTGAAACAATACCCAAATCATACCCTAAATCTTTCCATTATTTTATTCTCTACCATAACTACAAATCCATGCTGCCTTCCATATCAACTATAATTTTTTAAGGACACCTAAAAAACAAAAACTCAAACATAAGATGCCTAAATTAAATCAGCCTATAACTGATGAAATCGTCAGGTTCCAAATTCCAGCATCTCTAGTTCATATATTTTATCATACAACTCTTAATGCATGACTCCATGTCTCAATGTTGACACACAATACCAAGCCTTAAACATGACAAAACAGGATTTCCAGCATTTGACTTTTCCTGTTTCGGACAAAACTACAACCATTCACATTGATAATCAAGACTGATTAAAATTGATGATGCCACGTTCTTAGTCTTCTGACTGTAAGCTTCAACATAAAAGCACATAAACATAGGAATCACATGAACGGACAAAAGAAACACACACACACACAAGAAAAAAGAATATGAACGAAACCCAGAAGCAATTCAAGCCAGGTAAGTGTATAACACCAGAGAATCAAAACAACAAAGTCAGACGGACACCAAAACGATCAAATAGCAGAAAATTTCGATCCATAACTCAAAGGAGTGCGTGAAAATAACCAATTGAAAAAAAAAAAATTACTGCAATATATTGCCAAGAAAAAAACAATTAATGAAATGGGTCTTACATTATCCAACGATACAACCGATTTCCATGATAAACCATCTGAATTGAATGTGAGAACGACTTCGCCAACTTCATCTAAGAACAGGGTCGAGCTCAAAATGGAAGCTTTTTCATCCGGATCAGATATCTTGTCTAGTATAGGATCGTTTCCTTCTCTTTCCATTTGAAATGGAAGAGTCAAGGAAACGAGATGTTTTCTGCCCAAATTTTTTCAACCTTAGCTGGAATTGGAAAGAACCTGGTAACGGCTGATGGGTTGAAGATTTAGCAAAAACAATATACAAATAGAAGGATTAGAAAAGCTGTCTTGTCTTTTTTCTTTTTCCGGACTGAGAATGGTGCAATTTTTTTCAAGTTTTGGGTTCAATTTTGGTTGGCCGAACCCATAGATAGAACCATAGCATAACCCAAAGGTTGTGATCAACGAACAAGTAAAAACCAAAGAAGTTCACCAAATTGTGTTTTTTTTAGCAAAAATATATAATGGAGAGAGATTATCGGCATAATTGTCCCAAAAGACATGTAATTCGTTTTTAACCATTTGTTTGACAAAACATTAGGACTTTATTTCAAGTCATCAAATGAATCCAATTCTGGATACAAGAAAACTAAGGAATATATTCCATAGTGAGATGGAGACTCTAGTCAACCGCATTTTTAAAAGAGACAAAGTTTCTGTTTATCTTCTTTTAGGTAATTGAAGTACTAAAATTCAGTAACAGTTGAATTAGATTGTAAGTAAAAATTGGACTACCCAAGCCTCCAAATGAAATGTATGTTAGGAAAGTCACTGACGGAAAGACGGATAGGGATAACAGGGCCCTGACTCAAAAATGCAACATTATCTTGTGTATTTGATATAAAATTTAAGTTCAAATATATAATAAATATCTTTTGGATCCCATGATTTTTTCACACCTTATTCGTTTAATTTTTTTGATAATTATATAGTTTTATGAGTAATCTTTTTCTTCGTTATTTTAGAATTTATAGATCATTCTAATACTCATATTTAGAGTAATACTTCTTTTTTGAGAGTAAGATCATAACTTTAATATAAATATGTAAATTTAAATAAAAATAAAAATACATAATACTTATACATGCTCTACATTTTTTATGATATATATTATTTGTAGATTAAAATTCATCAAATTTCTCTAGGTTTAAGTGTAAAAAATAGATAGAAGTAAGTAAATTGCACATTGTTAGCCTTACTATATCTATATGGAGAGATTAGCTTTGCTATAATATATTCTTCAGTTTTAATGTTGAAAAATAATTTTAATCAATATCATATTCTATTTATATGCTTAATGTTTGTTGATTGAGTGCAAGATCAAAGTATGCGATTCTTAGTTTTAGTGTATTTCTTTTATTTTACAAGGATCTTTTGTAAGAGTGCTCTCATTCAATTTGATCTAAATAATTTTCTTAAAATAGATATCGAGGTAAAAATAAATCAAGTGAAATGAGTTTAAAATAAAATGTTTTTCTAACTAAGTTTTCAAATATTATTTCGCAAATGCAAGATTTATAAAAACTATTTTTTACTGTGTGAATCGATTCATGAATTGATTCATAGTAATATCTTGTGAAATTGTACTTGAATCAATTCACCAATCGATTCATGAAAAAATATTTTGAAAAATGTTTTTTTTATCAAAGATTAGGAATTTTTCTAAATCAATTAGGTAATCGATTTATAACCTGTTCACATAATAGTGTGAATCAATTCATGCATCAATTCCGTCACGAAGTTCTTTATGATATTCATAGACAAATCGATTCACAAGTTGATTCATAAGTTGGTAACCTTTTTGAATCAATTCAAGTATCGATTCACAGATTAAAAGTTAATTATTTTTCAAATGTGGGTTGCCACACTATAAATTCCACCTAAGCTCATTTCAAACATAACTTTTTTATAACTCTTTCATATCTTCAAGTGCAAAAAATAGAGAGATAGTAGGGCTAAAGCAGATTTATCACTACCTCATCAAATATCATCAAATCAAAGGTTCTTGAATCAAATTAGAGAAGAATACACATTAGATAATTGAGATTTACATCTCAATTATAGTATTGCATTTCTAACTTTAATTCTTGTTCTTTTTAGATTTCTAGGTTGATAGAAATCTGAGATACAAAGGGAGAGGTTGATCTTCCCTTTGCATCTTCTTGAATTATGAAGTTGATCATAATTAGTTAAAGGTGTAAAGAATTCTTGTAGTATCTTTTTTAATTGTGAGGTTGATCACAATTATTAAAAGATTAAGAATTTTTATATTTAGGTTAGCAATAGCCCGGTTAAGTCTTGTGTGTAATTAGTTAGAAAGAGCCCCTGTTAAGTTTTGTATATAAATTGGTTTGCAAGAGTCTAGATAAATCTTATAGTTATTAATAAAATTGACCATCCGATTGAGAATTGTCTAGTGGATGTACACTTCAATTGTAATTTTCAATTGAAGTAAAACCATTTTAAAAATCTAGTGTTCTTTATTGTTTACTGCATTTAATTTCTTTCTGCACATATATAATTTGTTCTTGACCCTTATTTCTACAATTTGAATTTCTGTCAAACTGTTTCTGCATTTATCTTTTTGCTGCTATTTTGTTCTTAAATTCTGTATTACATCTAATCAGTGACTACAATTCAATCTTGATTATCAAATAAAGATACTCTAATCATCTTGTTTAAAGACTTCCACTATTGTAAAACAAATTAGAATATAAATCAAAAGAGTATTTGTAAAAAAGGGAAAGATCGTAATTTTTGAGACCAACATACATGCCTTAAAGTACAAAGGAGTTAAATACAGCTTTCTAAAGATTAGGGGATTATATACATATAACTTAAAATATTGGGGGGGAGGGGATTGGTGTGTTTTAGCCAAAAAGAAAACATGCTCAAATAAATAAAATTTAGTTGTTTAAATTAAACCACATGTTGAAAAACTAAGAAAAATATTCAATCATAAGTGTTAATAATATTTTTTTCAAAATTAATAAAATGATAAAAATTTCCAAAGATTCATGTATACCACAACTCATGGTCATGACAAAAAAAAAAATGCAATTTAAGTGGATTGAATCAAGTCCCAAATTCAAAAAAAAAAAAAAAAAGAATTTGAAGACAAAGAATTATCATATATATACAAGACAAAGATTTGAGTACTAACTTTGGATTAAGTGTTTGAAGTTGCTAATAATACAAATTTTGTTACTGCAAATTATGTTCAAAAATAAAGAAATTATATGATGTTTTGATGTATTGTAGAAAATGTTTCTTTTAAAAATCAAAATGAAAAGTTTGACTTGATTATGATAAACAAACACTTTAAGGAAGAAAGATTCTTGCATGAAAAACCATTTTGTTTTGAAAAAAAATCATGGCAAGAGATAATTTACACAATCCCAGTGATAAAAGTGATTACAAAAAGTAAAATAAAAAGATATTTATAAGCAATATTTGATTTAGTATTAAATTAAGTTTATCACATTAAAAATTATAGAGCAATTTCAAGCATTTTTTTTTAAATAAAATAATAACTATTAATTATTAATATTGATTTTTTACCTAATTTAATTCAAGAACAATTTAATCGATATAAAAATCATATTAAATAAAATATATTACCAAAATTAGTTTTGCAAATAGCTCCAGTCTTTTTATAAGCTACTAGCCTCTTCACATGTGCTCCCGAGCATGCTTGGAGGCTTTTACATTTAACATAATCGTGACATGTTATTTAAAATGATAGAATAATTAAAAGGTTTCAATAATATTAAATATGTTTTAATTATTTTCTTATAAATCCTTGTTGTGGAATTTTGTGAAATTAAAAACTTTGAAACGATGCATTTAAAGCCATATCCCATTATTTTCATTTGAAGCCATGAATTTAATGGGTTCAAATTTAATTTAATTAATAATAGCTTTAAATACTTTTTCCTTTACTTAATGGGTAGTGGGAAGTTATTTAAGTATTGTTATTCAAAAGATTGGGAAGTAATAGAAAGAGAAATGGCTGGAGGAGAGAAAGAAAGAAGTGGGATCGAGGTGGTTGCATAATAGGAAGTTGGATTTCATGGAAGTTTCAAAGGTGACTATCAGTAATTGAATTCAAATTGATACAATTAATCTTCAAATTTATTAGATATTTGCTTTGATTTTTTTTTTTTTTTGGAAACTTAAAAGTGGAATCTTAACTCAACCAATCTCCTTTTTATACTAGTATATATGTCCATTTTTGAAAATTGATTAAGTCTAACCTTAGATAAGTTGCTAATGATAGAAGTTTTACTTACTGTGAATTGTGTTCAAGAATGAAGATATTGTATGATATTTTACATGTTATAAATAATGTTTGTTTTAAAAATCAAAAGGAAGAATTTGTCTTGATTGTGATAAACAATCAATTTAAACATTTCATTTTTTGAAAAAAAAAATGATAACTATTAGTTATCAATATTGATATTCACCTTATTCAATTAAATAGTAATTTAGTCTTTATAAAAAAATTTTATTAAATAAGATGTAACATTAGTGAAAACATTTGTGAAAATACTCCCACCCACATATATATGTGTATGTGTCATGCATGTATACAGTTCCAGCTTACCATCCATACTTTACTATGTCTAACGACTAGTATCATACTTCTATTATGACTAACCAAGTTTTTTCATACATTCACACACTAAAACTCATAAGACATGATTATTAGGATATATATGATACCTTCAACATATAGGTATGATACCTTTATCATACATTTTTATACATGCTTGCCTTGCATCTATATATACATTCATACAAATACTAACTCTTTTAAAGCAAGAATAACAAGATAGTATGTTAGCTTTATCATATAAGTATGATACCTTCAGCATATGTGTGTGGTGGCCATGCCATAAAGATCACATTATAGAACCACACGTCTCTCACAAATATAACATAGTTCTTTAATAGGTGTACTGATTGCGGCTGTCGAGACCGATCAAATTAGAAATTTGTAAAACTGAGCTACCTTCTGCTTATAGTATAAGGCAACACCACATCAAACCCAAAAATCATTTGTTGGATGATATTAATCAAATTAGGAGCTGGAAATAAGGGGGGGTTTGGCAGTAACTACTAACAGCAAACTACTAACATGCAGAAACTAAAACAAGAAGAAATAAACCAATCGGCCAAGGGAATCAACTTGAGATTAATGCATCCTTGATCACTAAATATTCATTCAATTGTTGATAATCATAACAAGAATCCTTGAAATGATTAATGAGTC
>JANHAO010023939.1:0-11754 GCA_026873985.1 Saraca asoca
CTTGATGGGAGTGACCATTGCATTTCAGCTATAAAAGGGTCCCTGAGCTCAGTTTCTTAACAAGCAATCACACACCATCATAGAGCAAGAAATCAAGAACTCAGAAACTGCCTTTTCTGCATTTTATCAGAGCTTTTGACATCACCATTTTGTCATCTGAAACAGAGCAGATTTTGCAATGGCTGGAGGTTAGTTTCAGTCTATTTTCTTATTTGATTTTGTTACTAACATGTTCATTCATGTGTGTAGATAACTTACAGCATGTGATAATTGTCCGAGAGTGTATGTTACATCGTTAACTGGGAATTAACACCCGAAACGACATTAGAGGGACGTGAAAGAAACACACACTGCTGAAAAGGAACAGAACCTGACATTTGTCGAAGAGAGTTTATCGTTTGGTTGCCATTTTCATTCATTGATGGGAGGAAAAAAAAAAAGGATTTTGAAATAGGGGAAGTTACAAGGCAAATTTCAGTAACCACTAACCAAGAGGAGACAACTTCAGTTCTTGTTGGGTAACAAGTTTTAATGAACCAAATCAGAAATTTGTGCAAAGCAAATGCTGAGGCCAGATTTATTGCTCAGCTTTATAGTTTTTGTAGATACAACTATTTCATAATTTATCTATGGTAAGACAAAAATTCCTTCATTTCAGGAAGAGAATTTCCTCTAAGAAGATTTTTTTTTTTTTTTTAATTTGGGAGAGGAAAAAATCCTTCCAAATAAACAAATTTTATAGAATTTTATTTCTACAGGATTCATAAAATTATAGATCTTAATGTATAAGTTTATTTTTCTACTCTATCCCTCGTCTAGAATTACAAAAAAAAATTTAAAATTTAATTTATTTAAAAATAATTTCATACTTAAGATTGTTTATGAATCTATTTACAAATAAATTGAATTTTAATTTTTTTCACGTTTCTACATGAGAATTAGAAAAAAAATTCTTATCCAAAAAACAAGACAATTTCTCCACTGTGTCGTTGTAACAATTTCCTGACTGCCAAACCAGGTTGGCTTAGCTAAGTGAAGCAGATCCTATGATAAATGTGTCTTTCACAACATTAGCTCTAGGCAATGCCCGAATTGATCTGGTTACATAAATGAAAGATTTGAGTGCATGTATGTGTAAAACTTTAATGTCTCTGCTTTCCTGATCCGAAATATTTGCAGTAGATTAGTGTTGATCTTGTTGCAAACTGCACATAAAATATAATTTAAATGAAAATAATTTTACATAATTGGATTGCACAAAATACTTTAATTCAAATTATGATATATATATACATATATGTAATTAAAGAAAATTCGTAACACAAATTGCAAATAAGATTATTTGTTGCAATATACTCGCATATAACCTTTTATAATGTTTTTATTCTTATATAATGGAAACAAGTCAAATTACAATTTCTAATAAAAGATGCAAGCGAAAATTAACTTCTTCCTTGTATCTCCAATTCCTAATCAACCTTAGAAATCTAAAAATAACTAAGAATTGGATAAAAGAAAATAATATCATCAATTGAGGTTCAATTAATCAATTGTATAATCTTCACAAAATTTGATCCAAGCTATTAATTAAATGTGATTTTGAGAGGCAGAGTTAGATCAAATGAAACATAAGAATTCTCTATTTTTCATGCTCAAAGTGATGAAAAACTGATATAAAATTATATGTTGAAATAAGAGTGAAAGGATATTTATAGTAGTTATAACCGACATTTGAAAAATAATTAATTTTCAGTTCTCAAATCAATTTATAAATATTATAACTAACTAATCAATTTGTAAATTGATTTAGTTTATGAAGATTGTGAAGAAATTCATGACCGAATCGATGCATGAATCGATTTAATCTCTGGTATAAAAAGATTGTGAATCGATTATCTAATTGATTCAAAATATTTTCTAATATTTTGATAAAAATATTTTTTAAAATTTTTCTTCATGAATCGAATTGAGTATATTTTATAAGATTTCTTTTATGAATCGATTTGTGAATTGATTTATAAAGTGAAAAATAATTTTTTATAAAAATTTAATTTGTGAGAATGCATTGAAAATATAGTTAAAAAATATTTGTTTTAAACTCTTGTCATTTGATTTATTTCTACCTTAATTTTACTATTTTTAAAAAATTACTTAGATCAAAAACTAATTAGATTATATTTATAAAAAAATCCTATAAAAATCAATAAATCCTAAGATTAAGTTAGATCTTTTGATATCTTAAATGTTACTTGATCAACTTTAAGTTTATAAAATAAATAAATACTTAAAAATATATAATTAAATTGTGACATTAAATAAAATTATTTTTTAATATTAAATCTAAAAAATATGTGCTAGCAAGTCTAACAACTTCATACTAGTGAAGGTTAATTTGCAATTCTAAAAATCCCCCCGTACAATTATTAATCAAGATAATTTCCTACCCAATAGCCATCAACAACCATTAATCAATCTTACTCAAGTGGCCTTTCAGGATGATGCCACATCGGTTGTATTATGGAATCCCATGGAACTCCCCAAGAATATGTTTTGTTAATTGATTGCTCTCTTTTGTCAGTTACTTGTAAGCCAAGGGTGCCTATGCATAGCATACAATTATTAGCCTGCGAATAAGCCAAAATACTGACCAATGACCGTTGAAAAATTGGTTATTCTGTCAAACTGTAGACCTTTTCTATTTTATTATCAGCAATGAGTTTGGTTTAAACAAGCTCACGAGAGAAGATATATGTTTCATTCTGATATATATTATCAAATGTTGATTAATTGATTTACTAAAAACTAAAAGAATAAATTGAAATAAGAATATTTTTAGAGAAGAATATAAAAAAAAGAGAAGATTTTTGGATAATAATTTTAACTGAATACATAAAAATATATTACACTGTATCTAAATTACAAGTTTGTTATTTTATTTCTCTTCTTCACTTTTTGATTGTATTATAAAAAATAAAATAAATTATATTTATAAGCAAAAATAGACTAATAAGATAAGAATAAAATTTTCAATTTCATCTTAACAAATCAGCATTATCTTTATTAAGTTTTATTTGTTGCATTTCAAAAATAATGACTTAAGGTTTATCTCAACATATCAACTTTATCTTCACTGAACTTTATCTATTGCATTCCAAAAATAAATACTTAAAACTTATCTCAAACTCCAACCTTATCTTGTCGCATTTCAAAAATTGGTCATTCTGTCAAACTATATACCTTTTCTATTTTATTATTAGAAATGAGTTTAGTTTAAACAAGCTCAGGAGAGAAGATATATGTTTCATTCTGAAATATATTATTGAATATTGATTGATTGATTTGTTGACACTAAAAACTAAAAAAATAAAATAAAAGAAGAATATTTTTAAATAAGAATATGAGAAAAGAGATTCTTGGATAACAATTTTAATTAAATACACAAAGAAACACTGCACTGTATCTAAATCACAAGCTTACTATCTTATTTCTCTTCCTCACTTTTTGACTGCATTACAAAAACTAAAATAAGCTATAGTTATAGGCAAAAACTAGACTAATAAGATAAGAATAAAATATTCAACTTCATCCCAACAAATCAATATTATCTTCATTGAGTTTTATTTGTTGCATTTCAAAATAAAGGCGTAAGGCTTATCCTAACAGATTAACCTTATCTTCGCCAAGCTTTATCTATTGCATTCTAAGTTTTATTTGTTGTATTCCAAAATAAAGGATTAAAGTTTATCCCAATAGATTAACCTTATCTTTACCAAGCTTTATCTATTGCATTCGAAAAATAAAGACTTAAGACTTATCTTAAAATTTAGTCTTATCTTGTTATAGTTGAGGCTTTAGTTTCCATAATTTAAGACTTTGGTCTTTATTATTTATTTTCAAAATCTAATTTAGATTATTTTTAATAGCCTCATTCAAATTTGATTTTAAAATGACACCAAGTATTATTTAGTTTCTCGAGCGCATCCGTGTTCAGTAGTTTTGTCAAAATGTCTATAACTTGATCTACATACTTACAAATTTCTAGTTCAATTTCACCATTTTTTTTACTAATAAATATAGTGATACTTGATGCAAATATGCTTGCTTCTCCTATGGAAAACTGGATTTTTGGCCAATGCAATAACTAACTTATTATCATACATAATTTTCATATGACCTACCTATTCATGTATTAATTCATCGAATATCCTACGAAGCCAAACTTCTTGACATACTGCAGAAACTACGGCCATTTACTTTACTTGCATTATGGAAAGTGCAGTAACCTATTGTTTCTTTAAAGACTATGAACAAGATCTTTTTCTAAGAAAGAAAGCATAGCCAGAAGTGTTTTTCTGAGTTTCCACATCACCTGCCCAATCACTATCTATGTATCCCACCAAACCAAAACTGTTTGAGTAGGAGTAAAAAAACCTCATTATCACACGTACCATTCATGTATCGTAAAATTTGTTTTGCTTCTTGCAAATGTGATTGGTGAGGTTTTTTCATGAATTGACTAATAATCCCTGCACCATAAGCGATATCTGGTCTGGTGCAAATCAGATGTCTCAAACTGCCAACTAGGTTTTTGAAAGATGTGGGATTTATTAGTTCTCCACTTTCTTCCTTTTTCAACTTTAATCATTTTGCAACTGGTGGTCGAATAAGCTTGAGTAACTCCATTTTTAGACAAATCAAAATATTGTTGATAGATTTTTGTTGGGAAATAAAAATGCCAATATTAGTCTATTGCACTTTAATGCCCAAAAATAGGAGAATAATCTGATATCTATCATCTCAAACTGGCTAATCATTGCCTCCCTGAATTCATTAAGCATCTCTTTGCAATTTCTTGTAAATATCACGTCATCAATATAAATACAAATGATAATGAGACCATCATTAGGTTTTGACTTGATATACAGGGTTTTCTCATAAGGACATTTCTAGAAATCTTGCCACAACAAGTATGCATCAATCTGGCTATTCCAAGCATGAGATGCTTGTTTCAACCTATACAATTCCTTTTTCAATTTGTAAACTTGTTTCTCATGTCCTTTCTTCATGTAACCTGGTTGTTGCTTAACACAGACCTCTTGATCAAGGAAGCCATTTAGAAATACTGATTTCGTATCCATCTGATGAATTTTCCATTAATTTTGAGCTACAAGTGCTACAATTATCCGTATAGAATCCATTCTGGTAACTAGTGCAAATACTTCAAAGTAGTCAATTCCAGGCTTCTATCTGTAGCCTTTTACAACCAGTCTTGCCTTCAAGTAATCCACTTGACATTAGGCTTGTACTTTTTCTTGTACACCCATGTAACTCCAATAGGCTTCTTCCTAGGTGGTAAAGTAATTAGCTCCCATGTGTCATTTTTTTTTCTATCGAATGAATCTCATCATACATTGCTTGAATCTATCTGTTATAGGTATTTTTGGAATCACATAAATAGGCTGGTAAAAGCCTAATGGACAAACTCAATTAATAAGGGCCTAGCTCACCCAAGATTGAGGTTGTTAGACCAAGACATCAAGTTGCTAAATACGAGCTAAGGTCATTGGTTAATACAGGTCAAAGCAGCTACCTCAGGTTATTGAAAACAATGCTTAGCTCGTAGATCAGAGCACGTATTCACAACCAATAGTTCAAGGAAATCTATTCGGTTTCCTACTTTAATAGGAATCTATTATAGCCATCAACCTTTATTTATTATGTAATCCTAATCAAGTCATCTTTTGTAGATTTACATTCAAATTGTAACCTCTAATCATTACAAAAGGGGATGAAATCATTGTATATGACACAATTAAAGATAAAATGCAAAACACTCAGCAAATAGTGATAAAAGCCGTGGATATAGGGGTCAAGCTAACTTTAGCTAAACCACATTAAAAACTTCTAGTGTCTCCATGTTCTTCCCTTCTCTTTGTTTTTCTCTTTTCACATTCAATCTACAATTTGGGGTTTTGAACTTGGGTTGACTAGATTCGACCATTAACATTTTGGCGCTAGAAGGAGGGCCCTAAACTGCATTCCCCTTAACTTTTTTCGATGGCTAAAGGAAGATCTGCCAAGAGTTTAGATGTTGTAGTTGACTAGCTTGATGGTCATGTGGAATAATAGAGGGATCATGTCCTTCTCATGACAGGCACTTTCACCGTCCCTGTCATAGGTGTTGCCGCCAACATGCCCCCAACGGCCTCACACCAGCCTGATATTATTGATGGAATACAAGTATGGTATTAACGTCATAAGGTGCTGCAAAAAATGGTAGGAGAGTTGGCTGAAGCAGTTAGGGCATTGACTATGGCATAAGCCCAGTGCTCATAAGAGTAGAATAGGGGTGTTGCGCAGAAAGAAGCTCTCTAACAGACATGGGAAGCAGCTCAAGAAGAGAGATCAACTAGAGAAGTAATTCAGCACACTCATTCAGCTTGCTTTACTAACTTACGACCAAGGTCTGAGGTCCATCAAGCTTGTGAGGAGAATGAAAGGGATCATCAATGACTTAGGGGTTCTCATTGAGCTAAAGGCTCAATAAAACCAATTAGAGACATCTCTCATATCAAAGCTCATCGGGTTATGAGTAGAGGAAGCACAGGACCTCAAATTGACACTCCCATGAAAAAAAGAGGGGCCGACCATCTTCGAGCTGACGGTTTAAGGCTCAAGACCATATGATAGATGAGCTACTTTATAGGGTAGAGTAGTTAGAACAATGCCCTCGAGCTTAAGACCACTGAGATTGTTATGAAGGGAAGGCACCATTCACTAGGGAGATTGAGCAATAGCCTCTCACTCACAGGTTCAAGGTTCCCACTATCCCGTTATACAATGGGGATAGTGACCTATATGACCACCTGGATGCATTCAACGTACAGATGGATCTTTATATGACCGATCCTCTGGTGAAGTGTCATGTCTTCTTAGCCACTCTAGGAGACATACCTCGAATATGGTTCAAGAATCTCAAAGCTTATAACATTGATTGTTGGGAAGAATGCCAGAAGAGATTCATCAATCAATACAGGGCATTGAGAAGGCAACTCACACCACCCTGCCACCTTGTGACAGTCTTTCAACGAAAGAATGAATCAATGAAAGACTACATTACCCATTTCAGACATGAGGTCAGTTATGTAGAAAATCCCTCAGATAAGAGCATCTTAACAATGATCTCAACAAGACTCTGCAAAGATGGGAAGCTATATAAGAGCTTATACAAGTCTCTGGTAAGGGACCTGCATGAATTCTATGAATGAGTTGCCAAAGTGATCAGGTGGGAGGAAACCTTTAGCCTTAAAAAGTCCAAGGACGAGGATAATGGCCCCAACCAGAGTAAAAAGAGGAACAATATCAGGAATAGCAAGAAGAGTTAAGATGATGACCTCGAAGATCAGGTCACAAAGAAGGTCAGGAATGAGTGATCTCAATGTAAAGGTTTCCATGATAGCTACAACATCTTATCAAATACTTAGGAAAGGATCTTTATGATGGAAAAGGATAGGGAGGATTTCGGGAAGCCCAAACCTATAAGGACTCTTGACCAGTTTAGAAATAAGAACAAGTATTGTGCTTAGCATGACGAAATCAAGAACAACACTTTGGAATGTAGGGCACTCAAGGATGCAATTGAGGACGTAATCAAGAAAGGTCTTTAAGGGATTACATGGTGCGACCTGCGGAATAATGACCAGCATGACAGCAGCACCAACGAACTCTTAAGTAGGAGGAAGCACCCTCGATAAGAATTATATTTACTATTCATGGTGGGGCTCATATTGTAGCCATCTCAAATAGGTTGCATGAATGCTACATGCGAGAAACAAATCACATTCTATTTACAGGATAATGAATTCAAGGGTCCCCCCAAAAAAGCAAGAACAACTTCAAACAACATCACTTTCATAGATGAAGATGCACGAAGGCCACATTCTCTCTATAACGATGCACTAGTTATCTGAGCTAGAATTGGAAACATTGAGGTATGAAGAATTATGATCGATACAGGCAACTTGGTGAAGGTTATGTACAAGGGATGTTTTGAACAAATGGGTTTGAGCGCAGGTCAATTGAGACCCTCCCAATAGCCCCTTTATGGCTTTATAGGAGATGCAATAGTATCAGTAAGGTAGATCAGGCTTCCCATCACTATTGGGGTTTAGGTCATCAAGCTACCGTATTGGTAGATTTTTTTATTGTCGATTGTCCCTTAGCATATAATGTGGTACTAGGGCGACCAGCAATGAATGACCTGGATAAGATCATGTTAACCAAGACACTTACTGTTAGGTTCCCAACCCTTAATAGAATCGGATGTGTACGAGGTGAGTAGTAGATTGCTCGACGCTACTACAAGGACGCAGTCAAGTTAGAGGTGAGAGGAAAGAAGGTCAATATGGTTACTAACAGAGAACCATAAGCTGTGAGTACAACAGGGGTCAGCCACGACCTCAAACCATGCAAGGTGGACATAGACAGAGCAACTGGTCTAATGGATGAGTTGAAGATGTATAGGTCAGTGAGGAAGATATTGAGAGATGCCTTAAGTTGGGAAAAAACTTGTCCCTGGATGTAAAAACCTAGCTAACTGAATTTCATAAAGCAAACCTGGACATTTTTGCTTGGAACCATGAGGATATGGTGGCAATTGATCCTAAAATCATGTCATATAGGCTCAACATCAACCCTTATCACAAGCCAATCCGCTAGAAGAGAAGGCTAATGATTGCTAAGTGATACATCGCTTTCAAGGAAGAAGTGGATAAGTTTTTGGCTAACAAGTTCATTTGAGAAGCCTACTACCCGACTTAGGTTTCTAATCCTATGCTTGTAAAAAAAAGAATGGAAAATGGAGAACTTGCATTAATTTTACGAACCTCAACAAGGCATGTTTAAAGGATAGCTTCCCTCTGTTGAGGATTGACTAGCTTGTGGATGCAACTACTGGTCACCCGCTTGTCAGCTTTATAGATGCTTACTTGGGGTATAATTAGATCCTCACGAACCCACAAGATAAGGAACACACTTTGTTTATCACTGATCGTAAATTATATTGTTACAAGGTAATGCCTTTTGGACTAAAGAATGCAGGACCAACCTACCAATGATTAGTGAATATGATGTTTAAGGATCAGATCAAGAAGATAATGAAGGTTTATGTGGATGACATGTTGTAAAGTTTGAATAGGTCACCAACCATGTCCATGATCTTAAGGAGATGTTCTAAATTTTGAGGAAGTATCAAATGAAGCTAAATCCACACAAGTGTGCATTTGGGGTAGCTTCGAGAAAGTTCCTTGGATTCATGGTCAATAATAGGGGAATTGAAGTGAATCTAGACAAAATCAAGGCACTGGTTGATATGAGATCCCCTACTGGGATCAAGGATGTATAGAGCCTCAATGGTCAGGTCATAACCCTTGGTAGATTTATCCCTAAAGTGATAGATAAATGCATCCCATTCTTCAACATGTTGAAGAAGGTGAAACAGTTCGAGTGGACTGAATAGTGTAAGGTCGCATTCCAACAACTAAAGCAATGTATAGGCCAAGCTCCACTTTTATCCAAACCAAGGGAAGGGGAAAAGCTTATTGTTCACCTGGGGGTTTCCCAACATGCTCTCAGTGCAGCTCTGGTGCTAGAAGAAGTTGGAGCCCAATTCCCAATCTATTATATAAGCAAGAGGTTGCTAGAAGCTAAAATGAGGTACTTGCCAATGGAGAAGCTCACCTACTACCTCGTGGTAGCATCGAGGAAGCTGCGACCTTACTTCCAAGCACATACCATAGAAGTGCTCACATAATTCCCATTCAGGCAGATCTTGTAAAAAATAGATACCTCAGGTGTTCTACTCAAGTAGACGATTGAGCTGGCCCAGTTTGACATTGAATACAAGCCCAGGCCAGTGATTAAGGGACAAACCTCAGCAAATTTTATTACAGAGTTCACAGGGCTCACAAAATAAGAAATAGAGGCCTCAAAGGCCCCATATTAGGAATTATATGTCAATGGGTCATTAAGTGAGGAGAAGGTGGGAGTAGGAGTGCTTCAATCAGCCCAAAGGGACACAAAATCCTCTACACACTAAGATTTGGTTTTCAAGCCACAAATAACGAAGTAGAATATGAAGCATTATTGGTAGGGCTTAATCTGGTAAAGGAGATATGAGTTGAAAACCTAAACATATATAGTGATTCCTAACTAATAGTTTGTCACATATGGGGTGAATACTAGACAAAGGGGATGAAAATACCCATCTACCTTCAAAAAGTTCAATAACTACTTAGTTCTCTCTGATGATATAAGATGAACCAGATTCCTAAAACTCAGAACACACATGCGATGCATTAGCCCACTTGGCCATGACCAGCATGCAGATTTCTTAGGGGCTATCCCAGTAGAGTTCCTCGCATCACTAAGCACGAAACAGAAAAATGCCATAATGACAATTATCAAGGCGTAGGACTTATGGATGAGTCCAATCTTAGATTACTTACAAGATGGCAAATTACTAGAAGATAAGATAGAAGCATGTCGATTGCGAGCCCAAGTGGCTAGATATTGCATCTATGATGATGTGCTGTATAAAAAGGGATTTTCAACACCACTCCTAATATGCATAAATGGTCATGATTGTGACATCGTCTTGAAAGATATTCAGCCATTGCAGGAATCATGTTGGGGGCTTTCTTTAGCTCAAAAAGAACTCTGGCAAGGATTTTATTATCCTATAATGAAACAAGATGCCATTGACCTCATCAAAAAGTGTAACAAGTGTTAAAGGTTTACCAAGGTCACACGAGCTCCATTAGCCTACCTGCAACAGATGGTCAATCTATAGCCCTTTGCGATATAGGGTATGGACCTGATTAGACCACTCTAGATAAGCTATAAGAAGTGCAAATATACAGTGGTGGCTATCGATTATTTCACCAAGAACTGGCAGAAATCTTTTCCCCTAAAATTGAAAAGTTCATATGGACTAATATCATTTGCAGGTTTAGAGTCCCACAACAAATCGTAACTAACAATGGGACCCAATTCGCGAGCAATTTATTAGGTTCTATAATGATCTCAAGATTATAAAGAGTTTCTTAGTCATAGACCACCCTCAAGCCAATGGACAAGTCAAGGCTGTCAACAAGATCATTAAGCAAATCCTAAAGACAAGGTTGGAGGCCAGGAAGGGAGCATGAGTTAACAAGCTACAAAAAGTGCTGTAGGTTTATAAAACCATAGCTTGACGCACCACAAGAGAAACTCCTTTCTCAATAGTGTACGGATTCGAGGCCATGATCTTAGTTGAACTCAAGGTAACTTCACAATGAAAAGCTATTTTCAACCTAGAAGATAATAATCAACTACTCACTATAAACCTTAACCTCGTAGAAGAGACTAGAGAAATACCTCATCTCAGAGTTGCAAACTATCAGTAATGGGTCGTGAGATACTACAATAGAAAGGTCTGAATTCAGCACTATAAAATTGGCTATCTCTGTTGCGCCTTATCCTCCTCAGAGCTCACAATGCTAGTGAAGCGACACTAGGTCCAAACTGGGAGGGCCCATACATAATCAAGGAAGATTTGGGAAATGGATCTTATCATTTAACAAACATGGATGCAGTCAAGTTTCCTCAAGCTTGGAACGCTGAACATCTTCGCCCATATTATCAATGAATATGAGTTTGCTTATTTAAGTTTTTAAATTTTTATGACTGGTTACTAATCTTTGAATAAATTTTTGA
>JANHAO010023940.1:0-11754 GCA_026873985.1 Saraca asoca
TTTAGAACAATGCACTTAACCATGATTTATGTTTCCAAAATCAAGTGTAGAACTGCTACCAAGTCCTGCAAAGGACTTTGGATGGTATGACCCAGGGTACATTCATTCAGCAGTACTGACAGACTCATTCCTTCAACCAACTTCTCTTACCGATTTGGAAGGTATGGACTTTAAGAACTTGCCAGGGAAGGTACTTAATGTGATAGTACTGAAACATCTGAATTGAAAGAAATTGTAATTGTATCAATGTTATAAGTGACATCATTTTTCTTCTGCTGTTGGTGCAGCAATGCTGTTGGTTGGAGTGAACAAATCCAGTTTTTGACTCCACCGGCTGGAGGATCCGATGAGCTCAGGTTTCTTGCATTTGGTGACATGGGAAAGACACCTCTTGATGCTTCAGCAGAACACTACATTCAGGTAATGAATGAAAGTTCAATAAAAAAATTATATAATTAGGTTTATATTGTGATTTATATAGGTTTCTAGGCTCTAGCTCAACAATTCTTTATCCTTTCATATGGTAAAAGTAAGAATTTTCTTTCTCCAAAATGACAGTTGTACCTGGACTGTGGTCCTGTGGCAAACTGCATTTCCATGAAAATGCATAAGCTTCTTAGATTAGACTATAAAACAACACATCATAGCAAGCAGTTATAGTTTAATTGTAGAACAGCCTAAATAAATTTTGCACAACCCAACCTCCCAGGTTGGTCTCAAAGGTTGTAACATAAAGTTGAAAACCAAAATAAAAAAGGAAAAAATGGGAAGGCTTTAAGTCCAAATAAGTTCTATTAGAAGTGGAAGCAATTATATTTGAAAACGCTACTTACACACATAAATTTCTCACATATTCTCACATTTGAATACATGACATAATCTAAATCAAACTGATCTTCTCTAGTAATTTAGATTATGTCATGTATTCAAATATGAAGATTAGCGTGAGGAAAAGTGTGTGAGTAGTATTACTCACTAAATTACATGAAGTTAAAATATTAAAAGGCAATATTATAGCATCATAAGTATGCAGTATATGTACGTACCATCAAGTGATCATTTGTGATCTTGCTTCCATTCAGCCAGGAGCTCTTTCAGCTGTCAAAGCCATGGTGAATGAAGTAGATTCTAACAAAGTAGAGTCAGTCTCAGTTTTTCACATTGGGGACATAAGTTATGCAACAGGCTTCCTAGTAGAATGGGATTTCTTCCTTCACCTTACCAGCCCAATATCTTCTAGAGTTCCTTACATGACAGCAATTGGCAACCATGAGAGGTATGCCATTTTACATGAATGAATGTCAGGTCCAACAAAAATTTTCCTCAAACATCTTCGTATCTTGATAGACTTCTATTAAAAAAAAAATCCTCAAACTATAACCAAAAGTTAGTCATTGATTACTTAAAACTGAAAGTTTAATGCAATTATAGTTTTATACATAAATTTTTCAATGTGATGACAAATCATTACCTCCTGTTTTCTCCCAGGGATTATGTAGGTTCTGGTTCACTTAGTATTACTCCTGATTCTGGTGGAGAATGTGGAGTGCCTTATGAGACATACTGTCCAATGCCAACTCCAGCAAAGAATAAACCTTGGTATTCTATCGAACAAGCAAGTGTTCATTTCACAGTAATATCAACTGAGCATGATTGGTCAGAAATTTCTGAGCATTTCTGAGCAGGCATGATAAGATAAAGCCATTCTTTTGTTCTCCACACTTCAGTTTGAACTTTGATGTTCTTTCAACTTCTTAGTAATATATGCAAACCTTTCCTGCAGTATGAATGGATTAAAAAGGACATTGTAACCGAAAAAATACTCCTTGGTTAATCTTTATAGGGTAAGTGAGTTGTTCTGAATACTAAACTGTGGGCATTGTAAAGTTTCGAATTCAAAATATCATTATATTCATGCAATAAGCATAACAATTTCACATTGCAGTCATAGACCAATGTACACTTGGAAAAATGGACTCTTTTCTCAAGATAAAGGTTTCACTGATGCTGTAGAACCATTGTTAAAGGAGAATCAGGTAAGCAAATCAAGCTCCTTAGATATCTCCTTTTTTTGTTTTGCAGCTTAATGTCTGAGATTATAGATTTAAACATTTTGCAGGTTGATTTGGTTCTCGTCAGACATGTGCACATTTACGAGAGAACTTGCTCCATCTATCAAAGTGAATGTAAAGCTATGCCTATGAAAGATGAAAATGGAGTCGACACATACGACCACAAAAATTACAGTGCTCTGGTGCATGCTGTCATCGGCATGGCTGGCTTCACTATAGACAAGTTAGTAGACAATGTAAGTAATCATCTCTCATCATGGTCACAGTCATGCCAAACCTACATGGATAATGCTTCTTACGCACTGAACCAACCTCACAAACGCCCTCACTTTGAGAGGAGTATGGGGCACACACCAAGTGTAGAGGTTGTGAGATGGCTTGAGTCTGCAAGTAGCATCACTCATCTCAGACTGCTCATCTTTCTTTGCAAAGCTTAAAACGTACATTCACTGATGTGTGTTTGTCTGTGTCCCATATGCTTAGTAATCTGTTTCTGCTTTTCTTACCAAGCAATCAAATTGTATTGTTCTTGCCCATTGACGGGGATAATGCTTGGAGCATGAAAAGGATTTCTACGTATGGTTATGCAAGAGTGCAAGCAACGAGCAAAGAATTAACATTAGAGGTTAGTATCACATGTTTATGTTCCAATCTAAATTGAAAGAAGTAAAAATAACATAAAAGAAAGAAGGAATTCCACATTTCTTTTCCTGCATCTACAGCATCGTACATTAATTAATCAATGATAATTGTTATTCAATCAATGCAACTTTTCATCCCGTAGTCTCTCTTGAGCTTGTATATAAATAAAACATTTACCCATCTGCAAGTTCAACGACTCCCATTTCCTCTGATGCAGTAGGTGAACTCCGATACAAGAGCAGTCGAGGACAGTTTCCACATTACAAAATGAAAGCTTTAATAAGAAAATATAGGTAGAAGTCAATAAACAGAATGCACAGAAATACGTAGGCAATTGTACTATGATATTCCTGAGAGAGGAAGAAGATATAGAGACAATTGTAGACCAAAAGTTCTTCAATAGTACAAAAATAAATAGTTGCCATTAGGCACTTTGCATTTCGCATGTCATTGTTTGTCCATATCTCTATATGAATAGAAGCTTATGGTTAGTCTTATGTTTCCAGCCGTTTATCATTTATACAAAGAAACAAATAAAAACTACAAAGAAATATAGAAGAAAGGAATGAAAAGCATATAAAAAAGCAATAAACTATTTATTTTGCTGTCTTCTTGTTTATTCACTTTATATATCTGCTAAACATATTATAGTACGAGGGAACCTTTGTATTTGCAGCTTATAAATAAGCATTTATCTCCTAGATTTCCAGGCTGATACAGAAAAAAGCGGTCTATCACTCCAACACAAAAGCAAACACTCATTCTCTTCTTGGATCTTGTATTTATGCCCATAGTTCTCCAACAAATTCTTTGCCTGAAGCTTTCCCTGAAAACTTATTGGCACCCTCGCAAAGCCAGCCAGTTCAAGCCTTGGAATCCATCTCTCAAGTTTCTCATGTCTCTCCTTTCTCTCAACCCCCTCACATGCAATTATGTTCTTTATTTCTTTGCCAAAAAGCATACTCTCAAGTTTTTGTCTCTTTATTGAAGGAGCAGACTCCAAGCAATCAAAAAGTGCAGCATAAAAGTGCATTGCCCTGTAAAACCTCTCCATTAAATTACAGCCATTAAGATTTGATTCTTGTTCAGTAATCACCATTAATTTCGGTTGGAGATTCCATAGAGCATTAAGAAAGGACCCATCATAGTTGAACAACCTAGAGAAAGTGGTGATAATGCTGAATCAGGACTCAAGAAGTATGTATTGATCAAATCTCTCTCAAGCCACTCAGCAAAAGTCCGTGGATTTTTGTGCATAGCTCTCTGCATATTGATGGACACTGCAGGTGGGCTCCAGCCAACCATTTCGTCTTCAGTTGCAAGAAAAGAATGCAACTGCAACATGGAGATTACTGCAAGGGCTTCTCCACTATTGATAGGCAACCTATCAATATCAAGAGCTTCCAATTCGCTAACAATGGGATAGAACCGCAAAGGGAAATTTAATTTTCCGGCCTCTGTCATCAGATGAAATCCTACTTGGTCCAAAACCTCTTTCTTATCATGAATGCCTGTGATTTTCAGATGAGGAGGGCCCTCTGGACGTTTCTTTAAAACCTGTAAAAGGTCTATCCAGTGAGCCGATTCAGAACAATGGAGATCAATAATGTGAATCATTCTTTCCCCTTCCATGGCTTCAACAATGGCCTGATTTCTGATCGAGTATACAAGCTTCAAGAAAGGATACAACTCGAAGAAAATCTGTTGAATGAGAATTTCATCCGAATTTGAGGATTTTTCTGAGGAGTTGAGAGCTCCAAATACACCAGGCAAATTCTTGACTATCCTGTATGCAAGTGCTTCACTGAAATAAGTGGCCATCCGCTGCACTGCATCACCATCAGGAGAAGCAAGTTGAGAAATATACCCAAGTCCAGTATCTGCTTCCTTGATGTTGCCAGATGCTACATAGTAAGCACTTTTAGTAAGAAGATGGATCAGACATAAGCCTCTGTTGTCCCATTTCTGCTCTCTCAACCCTTGGTATGGCGAACCTGATTTAGATCATTTGATTTACCATAAGGACAGTAAGAAGAAAAAGATAACAATTCCACTTGAACCATATATAAATATGCTTGGCTTTTAAACCTTGGAAATCTTTACTGGATACATAGAACCATTTTATAAATGATGCATTTAGAAGTACAAGAAGCATCCCATCCCTATATATATATATATATATATATATATATATATATATATGTAATATTCCACCCCACAACATATCTTCATCTTAATAGACTAGTGATGATACAAAATGAAACCATTAGTTATGAGTAGAACATTGGCAAACAAAAGAAAATAACGATACCCGAGGTACCTGAAAGATAGAACAAGCAGGAAAGAGTGAAAATTTTAATCCCAACGGAGAAGGAAAATGAAAGGGAAAGGAAAGAAATAGAGTGGAAATTAAATAAAAATATATAACCCTTCATTTCTTTCCTGTTCAATTGCCCTATTCCCAAACAAGCTATACATGTTCACTTAGTTATATTAGAGAATCCATAATAACCATTAACAAAGCCAAATGAGGTATATGCAAATAGCTAATATTCACTGTTTTTTATTTCTTATTTTTCCACTGAAACATCTTCTTTTGCCAGTAAATTCCTGAAGAATATAGAATAAATATGCAGTTACAGAATACAACCTATGTCCATAAGCTGCTCCTTGGATAATTGATCAAGAATGACTCCAACTCTAAGCCCTTGACTTGATAAAGAACCCAGAAGATTGTTTGTAGAGTGACCAAAACCCAAAGTTCTGATACATAAAAGTGAATGCAAAGCTCTGAAGTAGTCCTGATAATGGGTTTTCTAGAGTAGAAAATGAAGCACTTGTCTTCAAGGGGTTGGCGACAATACAAAGAGTTTGATTTGTCGCCATCGAAGAAGAAACAAAGGAATGCTGGAATTATGAAGTGTGTTTTCATTTTAAAATGCTGAGAATTGTCTCTGTATGAAGCAGATCATGAGTTATAGCCGGTTAAATTGGGTATTTGGGTTTCTGCAACAAGAACCCGACCAAGTGTAGACGAAACAAAAACGACAAGTCTGTTTGTTGCTTAGTGGATGATAACGAAAATTGCTAGGAGAAAATCTTAGAATGTGGCTTCAAAATTGTTTGACGTGAAATATATTAGATGGGTGGTTTGTTGAGAACGAGAGAACGCCAAATGTGCATTCAAGTTTTCATATGTTGATCCTTACAAAGGAAGTATTTGGAATATATAGAGACACACACACTAGAGATCGCGGAGGTGCTCTCCTAAACTAACATAAAGAAACTATGAATAACAGCCAAAGAAAGAAACTTTGGATAGAATTAGAATTAGAAATCGCAGGCGGACTACAAATAATTTGAAATTTTATTAAGATTTGAAGATAAAATACTTACAATTTGAAGTAAGAGTTTTGAGTAATTCTAGCAGAAATGGAAAGAACACCTTAAAACTTTTAGAGAGAGATTCCGGATAGTTTTTTCGAATGCCTTACATTTAGGGAATTGAGGGCTATTTACAGAAATTTCTAAGTTACTATTTACCACAATACATTGCTATAGTGCATCACAACTATTCATAATTGCTGGCTACAATATTTGATAATTATTTGAGAATATTTCTTTTTCAAAAGTTATCTATCTATTTTTAACTAATCTGAAAATTTCTATCGAACACCGAAAATATTTTGTCTTCTTATATTGACACTAAATTTGAATTTGGATTTTCCTTCGTTTGCATTTCATTTGTCGACACTAAATTTGTATTTGAATTTTCATTTTGGCGGACTTAAATTTGAATCTTGAATTTCCCTCCTTTGAAGTTTCCTCCTTTAATTTTGAATTTCCTTCTATCAAATTTGAATTTACCGTCTTTGGTTTGAATTTGAACTTTTCCACCATTGGTCTTGAATTTGCCTCTAGTGTTTGAAATTTAAGTGTCCCTCCAGAATTTTCTTTTGTTCGTATTTCTTTCAGACTATTTAGTCATCACTGAGATTGATGCCAAAACAATCATCTTCATTAGATTAAACATAAACCTTTTCTACTTTTAAGTCATTTGAGGCACATGATTCTGCTTCATCTTCATTTGTAAGATGTCTGAGGATTTCTTGTAGCTTTTGAACATAATCTTGCTTCGAAGATATTGATGTTAGGGCTACTGTAATTTGGGATTTGTTCTGGAGAAACTGACTACTTCCCTCTCTTATATTTTTATGGAAGTGCGGATTCTCCTTAAACCATTTTTGAATTTCCTGAGCATAAGCTTTGTTAGCATATTTGTATGAACTCTATCATTTTACAAAGAGTTTCCTATATAAAATTGGCCATTTGTAGAGTGGATTTTCGTTTGAATATTGATACTCCCATGAAAAGCACTATGGAAGACTAATTTTTGAAAAGAAATGAAGAAGAATTGAATAATTTTCGTAATTAAGATTATCAAAATAAGATTTGAAAGTATTCCATCCTTCCGTAACTTTTCTCGAAAAAATTTCAAGAATAGGACAATAAATGTCCCACCATCTAAAAAACTAATTTGAAAATTTGTATTTTTTATTCTAGTTGAAGAAAACAACCAAGAGTGTTTTTTATTTTTATTTTGGTGAAATATGGTATTATACCGTGCCTTTCGATAATCTCAATAATTATAGCCAAAAGGCTCAAAAGGGATTGAAATTTTTTTAATTTTATTGAGGTCTTGACCCCATTCAGTTAGAAAAATAATTTTTTCAAGTTGAAAAGTTAAATAAATAATATTTGTTTTATCCCCTTTGGAGAAATTATGTTTAATTTTATCTGACTCAGTATTAACTAAAATTAACTCATGAAATTCTCTACTTTTATGAATATTTTTAAGGATGGAATGAAAATTTTTTGAAAATAATTTTTAGAAAGCCTTTTTGGGATCATTATCCTAGAATTCTAGTTCCATCTAAATGATATTTTGTGGAAGGGGGTTTTTCCACATATTTGGTAACAATTTTGGAAGGCTGAGAATTACCTAAAACAATTTGTTTGTATGAAGTGCTAGCAACAATTTTCTAGGACTTCATCTTTCAATTTGTCTAAGAATTTTGGCTTGATCAAGAACAAGGTTCTTGGCTTGATCCTCTTCTTCAACTATATAAGTCCAAGATTTTTTGGTGAAGGTTAAAGGCTTTTGAAGTTGAGAGGCTATAGCCTGGAGAGTTTCAATTGGAAGGTCATAATCTTCTGGAGTTTGGGTTTTTGAAATAATTTGTTTTCCTTTGGATTGGAAGGATTTGGATTTGAACTTAGGATCTGACTACAGATCCTTATTTGGGTTTTCTTTATCTTGATCTTTCTTAGGGGCATTATTTTCCCTACAAAAATTCACGAGTTAAGAAATCTAGCAAAGAATTTGAAGAGCCTTTGATATACTTAATTTCAAAATTAAAAGCAGATAAGATTGCTTGCCAGCGAGCAAAAATTTGTTTTGATGCTAAATTTTTAATATCCTTTTGTAAAACATCTTTTGTAGACCTACAATAAACTCTGTCAATGAATTTTTGGTTGAGAAGATCACTTTGAAACTTTTGAATGCACAAAACTATTGCTAAAATTTCTTTTTTGACATTTGAATAAATTTATTGTGCAGAATTGCAGTGTTTTGAAGTAAAAGCAACAATATTTTCCCTTTCAAATTTCTTTTGCTTAAGTATGCCTCCATATCCCAAATCTGAAGCATCTGTTTCAACAATTTTAATGCAGATGGATAAGAGATTTGTAAACATTGAAGACTGTTGACATTAAGTTTAATTTTTCTAACAACATCTGTATGAACATCTATCCAAGGAGATGGATTCTTTTTGAGACGTTCATGTAGAGGTTGTATAATGTTTGAAAATTTCAGAAGAAAATCTGAGACATAATTTAAACATCCCAAAAATCTCTGAAGTTGGATTTTATCAAGAATTTGGTCTAGAAATTTATTGGAAAATTGAATTGCTTTCTCAATTGGTGTAATAGTTCTTTGGAAAATATAATGACCAAGAAACCTAATTTTTGTTTGAAATAAAGAGATTTTCTTTTGAGAGACTGCCAATCCATTTTTCCTTGTTACTTCCAGGAAAACATTTAGATGCTTGAAATGTTGATCAACATTCTAGGAGAAAATCAGAACATCATTAATATAAACAATTATAAAATTTGTAAATGGATTATAAATATCATTCATAATACTTTGAAATTCTGAGGGTGCATTTTTCAGGCCAAAAGATATTACATTCCATTCATATTGACGAAACAAAACTATAAATACTATTTTGTACCTATCCTCAGGCTTATTTTGAATTTGCCAAAACCCAGATTTCATATCAAATTTTGGAAATATTTTTTTAAAATGCAAGCTATTCCATAGATCCTTCTTATTAGGAATTGGATAACGGATCCATTACAATGCTTTATTAAGAGGTTTGTAATTGATTACCAACCTTGGGGTTTCTCGTCCAATTTTTGCATTCTTATTGACATTAAATGCAGAACATGACCAACGACTTTTGGACTTTCTTATTATTCCTTTTAACAAGAGATCATCAATCTCTTTTTTACAATAGTCTATAAGTTCTTGATTCATTTGAATTGGATGAGCTTTTGTAAGAAATTTTCTTTCAGAAAAATCTTTTTCTTATGGCAATTCTACCATATGATGTTTCCTTTCCTAGAAGGCATTTGGCAAATCAAAACAAATTTGAATTTGTATCTTATTTCCCAAAGCTTTTATTTTATTTGGAATAGCTAGGTTTTGCAAAAGCTATTTAGTTTTCTTATAAGAAATTTCTTCAGAAAGGAAATTAATTTGATTTTCCTTGATTCTTACTAAATTTAAGTCCTTGAAAAATGGTTTTTTGATAAATTGAAAAAGAATTTTTTCTCCTAAGTTCTCCATTTTTATACCTTTATCAGTAACTAAGAAAGGCATAATTTGTTGAATAAAAGGAGAACCTAAGATAATTCTGCTGGTCATATCTCTTACCAACAAGAAAGTTGTTTCAATTTTGGAGGAAGAATTTGTGATAACCACATTTGATAATTTATATTGAATTTGAAGTTTAGATCTATTTGCAGATCTAAGTCCTTATTTTGTTTTTTCAAAATATTTGGTTGGCACAAGTCCTTCTTGTATACAATTGAGATCAACTCCTGTGTCAAATAAGGCTACTGTGTCAATATTATACTCAGTTTTGATAATCAATTTGATAGGAATATACCATTTTTGGATAGAAATCCTAGAAGAGATTTTAAAGAGTTTTTGCGAATCATTTTCTTCTTGTATTTCTTCCTCTTTCTTTTCTTTTCTTTTCTTTTTTAAAAAGATGAAAGGATTAACTTAGAATGCTACTGCTTTTGTTTTAATTCTTTCACCTTTGCTTTTAGAAGATTTAGTTCATGCTGCAAATCCTAAAGAGTTATAGGCTTACCTATTTCTAAATTAAACCTATCTAAGACATTTTTGAAATTGTATTTATTTACTCTAACAGATTTAGTTGGGGCAGGTTTTTCTAAAGACTGTTTAAGTTTTTGAAGATAATCTCTCTTTTGCTTATCATCTGGTAGTTTGGAGATAACTTCAAAAAGAAGATCCTGTTCTTTTGTAAGAATATTTATTTCTTTTTCAAAAGATGTTGTATCTTTTATTTGAGAGGAACAACAATCCTCATGTTGTACCCCTTTGCTATTTTCTATTTTTACTTCATCTACTTCTAGTGAGAATTCCTCACTTTCAGAAGTCGATTCTATCAGAAGGCTATTCATATTTTCTACAGCCATTGCTTCTAAGTCTAATTTTCCAAGACATTTATTGAAATGATAATATTTGACAATATGACCCAGTTTGTTACACCTAAAACAAAATGGTCTGATATCCTGATTTGGAGGAGAAGTACACCTAGGTATTCTACGAGGATAACTCTTCCTATTTGACTCTTTTTTGGGTTTGGGATGCTTAGATTCTATTTCTTTTTATTTAGCCCTTCACCTATGTTTAGGTTTAAAGGTCTTTGGCAAATGAATCCAAATTGTTCACAGAAACAACCTAATTCTTTCCTATTTTGGGTCCTTTCCTTAGCTAGTTGTCTCTAAATTTTGTCATCTTGATAGATTTTTAGAGCTACCTTTTGGATATATGCTATAAGCTATCCATAAGTATATCCCATTGAACTGATTTCTGATTTTGTCCGTAACCTTATCTTCAAGGATCTAGGGAGTCCTACAAGGAATTTTTCTTTCCAAAAAGGTTAGTTGCTATCTGACCTGGAATAGATCTTGCAGAAGAATGCATTTTAATACCATGCAAAATCTTCTAAGGTTCTACATTTAAGGTTTGATAGCAATTCAGTAGATTTGCCTTTCCATAGGGTAGGGTCTCCTATGAAATGTTTGGTGATCGTAAAGATTAAGATATTTACTGCATTTGAGATTTCTTCTCCATCAGAGTCATAGATGACTAAACCATTTGAGTTAGTCTTGACAAATTCTATAATTTGATCCTTTTCTCTTTGGGTGAGATTTTCATCCCACCATCCTTTAAGTTAGCTAGTAAATCTTGCTACTAAGACATGGACTACAGTTGCATCATCACATCCATGAACCATTTGGTAGGCTGTACTGACCATTATCATTTGCTGGAGAATATTTAAGATCTCATATTCAAATTTTCCATCTATGTTCCATTCATAGATGTTATTCCTGTTATAGGAATTTTGAATAATGAGAGGCTTTTCTAGGGGACCTACATCTGGTAATTTGGGTAAAGAACTAGTTAGTGGTAGTCTCCTATTTGCTATTGTTTTTACAGCTTCTATTTTAAATTGTTCATCCTCTGAAGATATTTTATAAGCTTTATCCAAAGTTTGGATTTTCCCTACATTATTCCTACTCGACCTATCAATCGAAGGAGTATCATGAACCACTAGGGTTTTGGAAAGCTTCTGATCTATTTGCTCTATCATTTTGGCTATTTCTATTTTTGCTATGGCTTTAGACCTTTGGCTCCTATTGAGATTCCTTTGCTTATCCT
>JANHAO010023941.1:0-11753 GCA_026873985.1 Saraca asoca
TTTATATATATTTCCAACTGCAATTTTAACTTGAGAATTTCTAATATATAACAGGGTAAGTATAAATTATTTTTATTTTCAAATAGGAAAGAAAGATAGCAAACTTCTACTATAGTCAGGAGTAAATGGAGATTGAAACATAAACTAAAGTTAGGGAAGAAGTTTCCCAGTTTCACTTTTGGGGACTTCACATGTCTTATTCTTTTAATTTTTGTGTCATGTCATGATATAGATATCTATGAAGTAGAATCCTAATCACAAAACTTTTTAAAAAATCAAGAATTATATATAATATCAATTATATATATTTTTACTTTTAATGGATTCAATTTCATTGTATTTATCTAAATATTTTTTTAATTTGTAACAATTTATCATTCTAATTACAAATAAAATTAAACTTTAAGAATTTAATTACAAGAAAAAAATTTAAAAGAATATAATTATAAATTGGAACAAATTACAAAGAACAAAAGTTTAATTTAATCAATTTTTTCCCACCTTGGATGCATTAAAATCTCTTTGTCAACTTTATGACAAATGTACTCATTAATTATGTCTTGTTTCAGGGTGGGGATTGCCTTCAATGAATGTAGCTATAATTGGATACTGACCACCTATTAGCAAACGAATCCACATTAATTTGTACAAGTCTCATGTTAATAGATGGCTACAGTTACAATTACTACTGAAGATTCATATCCCTTGTTTCAAGTAGATATATGGTAAAGGTGCATATATATGAGATAATTTAATTTAAAGTAGTTGCTTTAAGATGTATAACTAATTAAACTCAAATTTTATCATATATAATAATTAAAGAAATGTGGATAGTCTAATGGAATTGATTTATGCTTCATATAATAAGCCCTAGTTCAAAAGGTTCAAGTCCCCTCTCTAATCATCTTTTGCTTTTGAAGGTGGAAGAGTACGCTTGAAGCTTTTTGTAAACCCCCTAGACACATGTCATGGCATGAGCTTAGGCATCATGCTTTTTGCATATATAATTACCAAGAATGATTGGCTTCTAGAAATAGGACGATCTTGCAAGCCATATCATTAATTGGGCAAATGTTACGAGCTTAGGCCCATTCAGAATTTGCCGACTGGGCTTAATTGGGCAGACATGTGCCTCTTTGGTTGCTCGGAAAACAAAAATTATTAATTACCACAAGAATTTGAAAATTTTATGAATTTTTATAAAAGTTTAACTTAAAAATTATAAAAAATTATAATTATTTATGTAAGATTTTATAATTTTTATAAAAATTATAGAAATATAAATTTTACATAAAAAAATTATAATTTCATCGTTCATATTGTTTTAAGATAATTTTTAAATTTTTTTTATTTTTATATAAAAGTGACATCTTTTAATAAAAAATTACAAAAAAATATAAATTTTTTCATAAAATTTACAAGAATGTGTATTAATATAAATTTTTTTAAATATGTATTGAAGTATAACTCTCGATTATTTGTTGGATAAAACAACCTTATATTATTAGGTAATTTTAATCAAATTTTATATAAAAATCCGAAATACGACTCTGACTTAACTTTGTATTATGCATTTGACTTCGACTTAAATGAGTTTGGATTGAAAAAAAAAAAAAACTGCTTGCCAATTAATAAATGCGATGAACATGCAATTCAAAATTAATCTTTCGACATGAATAAATAGTCCAACACCCTTCCTTTCATCTTTTGTTGTTGTCTTATGATGCTTTAGATTTTTTTTCTTTTAATGCTCTTGCTAGCTTTTTAACGTTGGATTTATTTTAATCTTTGTATTGAAATAAAAAATTTATTGTCTGAAATATAATTGAAATGAAATAATCACAATTAAACAAATTAGATTAACAATACAAATACAAGATATTTTAACATAAATATATTGAAACTCAACCACAATCGAAATTATAAGCAATGAAAGATTAAGAATCTAATGCAGTTATATTCTGGTAACTAAAGTTATCCATATCACAAAAATAAATAAAAGTTATAAACACCAATATTGTAAAGTATATAAAAAATTCATAAACACTTTATATGAGATACAGGTATTATTTTACTTCTATTATTTTATTGATAAATTGTTCTAGTCATAACAATAAATAGACTAATTTAATATTTTCATCCTTCATATATATTAACTTTTTCAATTTTATTTTTTAAAAATAAATTGTCTCAATTTTATCATTTAATATTTTAATTTGAATCAATTAGATCATATGATTAATTATCCATTAAATTAGTAGTGAAAAAAATTGACATGATTTAATAAAGTTGCTATTTATATCTTAATATATGATATGAAAAATTAAATAAATTTAAAATTTTTCTTAATTTAAATAAATTAATCTTAAATATATATATATAAAAAAACTACTTGATCTTCCATCTCTCTCTCTCTCTCTTTCCTTTCTTTTTTGTCACTTTCTCTGTCCACTCTCCAGTTATCAAAATAAAGCATATGAATTTAGACATTAAAAAATTATAAAAATATATCTATAATCACAAAAACACAATTAACAAAATCAAATACATGAACATAGAAAAAAAAAACAAGAGCTTTGTTTATTTAGAAGAATTAATTAATTAAAAACTTGAAAAAAATCATAAAAACGTAAATAGAATCACAAAAATAAATCAAGAGCCAAAATAATCATATCAAAAATCATAATAGCAAATATCCATATGGATAAACTCATAATAACAACTAAACATATGTTCTTGTCCAAAAGATTACAAAGTTGATTTTATTTCAGTAGTATAGTAATTCATTGTTTACTACTTTTTATTCATTAATCCACATCGATCTTTGATTTCATATCATGTTCTAATAGATATTTGTTAATTTTGGTAAGTTATGTCAATTTTTTTTTCTATTACTAATTTAACGAATGATTAATAATATGATCAAATTTATTTAAATTAAAATATTAAACAATAAAATTGAGTAAGCTTAATTTTAAAAAATAAAATTAAAAAATTATTATCTTTTAACAATGAAAACGTTAAATTATTCTAATAAATATGACATCACAATAAAAAAAATATTAATACAAGATATAAATGTACCAAGAAAGAAAATAGAGCAAATAAAAAAGAAATAGGTAGAAGACAAAAGAATATGAGACTAAATAAAGAATAAAGCAAGGAAGAAAGAAACCCGTGTAAAGAAGAAAAACTTGAGTGACTTTTTCTCACATACTCTTCCCTAGTTATATTTAATTGAATGAAATGAATATTAACATGAATGGATAGAGGAAAAAAAAGTGATAATAAAAAGGAGAATAAAAATTTATTATTTTATTTAATATGTCATGAAAATAATTAAGGTAATGTAATATTTCATTGTTTGATATGAAAATAATTGAGATAATATAATATTAATATAATAATTAAACTAGAAGTTAATATTTAAAAAAATAGTTATATAAAAAATAATTGAGATAATATGATATTAATATAACAATCAAATTAGAAGTTAATATTTAAAAGAGTAATTATGTAAAATAGGACTAAAATTGGGAGAAACAGAATTAATGAAGAGAGAAACTAAAATTGGAGAAACAAAAAATTACACATCAAGCTTGGATGCTGGCTGCCGAGAGTCCACTTCGTCGGAAGGCAAAACTAAAAAATGGGTCAAAGAGATAACAAATGAATAGCAATTCCTCCACATATAAAGCAAATTGGAATCCTTCAAAATTCAAATTTTTGAAAGATTACAACAAATAAAATTCGAAATGGATTAAAAAAAAATGATAGAAAGTACAAGGCATCTAGAAGTTTCAGATACAAGCAGGGGAACATACATTGTAATAGAAAAGGCAAAACAAAATAGAAAAGCAACAGCACCAGTAGCAGAAAACAAAGCTAAGAATGGAAAAAAAAAAATTCAAATCAAGAGATAAAGCACTCGATCGATCAGTGAATTTCAAATCCATAAAGTGTTTCAACGGATTTCGGAACCAATCGAATAACATATAAAGGCCAGGTCGGATGCTGGACAGAACAGTGAGAGTAGCATAAGGAGCAGACGCGCCTTGCAGCCGGAGAAGCGGACTGGTACTCGCTGGTTCTGATCGCGGTGGAGAACTGGATTGGGAACCAGCGAATGCAAGGCAGTAAACCTTCCGATGACAAAGATGAATTTTCTATTCTTTAGTTTTAAAATGGAAAAAAATTTCAATTAATGAAAAAGTTTCTTCCCAGAGAAATTATTTTTTCCTCCATTCTTCTAAATCAAATAAGAAAAAACATGACATTTTCACTCTATTTCTTTTTCTATTCCGTCCAGAGGATCCTAAATTGTTCCCAAAGTGTTGTGTGGGTGCATAGTTAAATTTTATTTTTCTTATTAAAAATGTAAAAGTGGTGAATCATTTATAAGTTAAGAAAGGCTTAACTCTATCACGAGAAAAAATTCATTTTTTATTTCAGGAAAAAAATAAAAATACAAAAATCAAATAAAAAAGTATGTGAGCCTTTTTGAATTCCATACGTTATTCGTAGAACACTTGAAAAGAATGTTTAAACATTCTTTCTATGTTTTGGGGACTTAAGTCTAAGTATTTGATATGTTTGGTTCATAAATATATATACACACACTACTTAGAAAATTTCTAGCTTTTGGGGACTTCAAGCACCCCACAACAAAACAAGGCTTTGGCCCTTATTACTGGCTTTTTTTTCTCTTTTTACAAGTCAAGATATTACTTCTTGATTTTTAGCATTTATTTAATTGTTAAGTATTCAAATCGTTAAAACACAATATACAAGAATATTAAAATTTTAATATTATTATAAGAGTAAAGATATTTCTCACTCCTAGTACATATAAAGATATCAGAACAATTCTAACATATCTGAATTAAAAGTCTTGATATTAATACCTGAAGTATGTGTTTTTTTTTTTAAATAACATTGAATTGAAATTTTACTTAAATTTATGACTACGATAGATAAATAGATGGATAGAAGAAGCAATTAATCTATTTAAAAATAATTATGAGATATTTTTTTTATTCTATCTACATGTTTTATTTTATTTATATATCCAACACTGGCTTAAAATAGACTTTTGTAGTTGGTTGTCTACATTGGACGAACATAAAAATTGCAAACCATTTGTATAATCTGTTGGATTACAAGATACTGCTAGTAATCTAGCATATTTAGTTTAAAAATGGATTGTTTGTATTAGACCAAAATTAACAACCAATCTATGTAATATGTTGGGTTATAAAATATAGTTAATATTAATTTAAAACTGGGCTTATATATTTTCATACCATTAAACCACTAGGTTCTATATTTCAATTTGAACGAAAGATTTGATAATATTTCTATGTGATTATGGATGATTTCTGAGAATTGATATTATTACCATTAATTATTGACATACAACGATTATAAGTAATACCTTAACTTGACATTGGCAAACGACAAACAGTAAAATTTATCATTATTCAATGAAAAGTATTGCATCAATGTAATAATAAAATATCAAAATTTCAAGGCAAGAACGAGGTTTGAAGAAAACCGGGGAAATGGATCAAATATGAATTGATAACATTAATGCCATGTGAACCAGAATCAATATTTTAAAAATCGGATATTGTTGATATAGACTGCAAGTTGAATATGAAAGAAAGTAGAAAAGAAAGACACTAAAAGAGAAGAAGAACAGTAGATACCAAGAGTTTTATTGTGGTTCGACTAAAGTTAAGTTGATCCCTATATCCACGTTGATTTTAATTATCAACTAACAGTTATTTTTCTCTATTTGATTACAATGGTAGTGCTCTCTCTGTGTTCCAATAGAGTGTCTACATGCAAATTCCTCCCTTCCATTACAATGACCACCCCTTCTTGTTTATAAAAGAGGAAAGAGTTACAAATCTAATTTTACAAGTAGCAAAATGATTATTTTCTCCGTACCAGGCATTTAATGCTTGGTGTCAAATAATTAATATCGGGCAAATCATTGTCGGACTAGCAGGGGCTGATGTGTCGGTTTGGAAGTTGATCTGTCAGTTAGAAATGTGTGCCTTTGATTGATGACTGGACCCCGTACAAGCATCTGGCTCGCTAACCTTGCGACTTGGCATTATGTTGGTGGGCGAGCTGAAGGCTTTAGCTAACCTCGCTGTACTCACTTAGTCGTTCTCCTCAAGGGCAATTAGAGTAACAGCCCTCTCGCTAACGAGTTGACGGCCTTCCCGACTAGTTGCGCTCCCTGCTACGACGTCGCTCAATGTCTTCTTATCGCACCCGATGGCTTGGTATCCTCACTGAGCGATTTCAATCTCCAATTTGGGCCTCCTCCTAGTTGGTTACACCTCTTACTGGACTTCGACTGACCTAACCTGTACTTTCTAAAAAATACCCATAACATAAACCCCCCAACTCTCTGTTTCCTTTGCTGGCCAGGAGTTGCAACTGATTGTCAAAATCTTCATCTGTAGTCTGCAGGATGGACAAGTCTTCACGTTTAGACTGTCGTGTTGCCTTTTCTGTCTTTTAGACTTTCATTTTCCTTACTTTAGGCCATACTTCTCACTATGCGTATTTTTTAGCCATTGGCGTGATGATCTCATTTTTCTGGACCGTTCAATCTAGAACAGCCAAATATCCTCTAGGTCACTCAATGAACTCGGATTGGTTTATAAATCCTGTAAAGCTCCTCTTGCTTCTTTATGAGATTGCCTAATGGACACTTTAGTTAAGCCCTCTGTGCTTCCAGCAGCTTGGTTTCTGGTGAAGCTCTTTGGGGCATGTATGGTCTGTTGCAGAGGTTTTGGAGGTGTGAATGGCCTGTTGCATGTGGCTTCCTTGCATAACTCTTCTGATTGGCTCTTAGGAAGTCTTGTGCAGATCTTGGATGACTTCCTCATGGCTTTTTTGTGAGATTCAGCCTTACCAGCCAAACTTCTAACTCCTTTTTGAATTGCTCTAAGTTCGAGTCAGGAAAGGAGCCATTGGCTAAGGAGGGCTATAAGCAGGAGCATCCGTGTTCATTAGTGTTTCATCTTATGGGAGTTTATCTCCCAGAGGCTGGTTCTCTCTTCCCTTGTGGAATTAATAGCTTTAGGCTTTTACTTTATTCTTGTATATCAGATCTTCTAATGTAAACCTACCCCGTTAAAGGAGGTCTCTTAATAAAACTTCAAGCATTACGTTTATATCCTTTGTCTTTGCAAGTTCATTATACTGACAGTTCAATTGGTTGTCGACGGCAACGTGACTAACCCTTGTAAAATCATAACTTGATAATCATTATATAGAGTGTTTAATGGATTAATCGACCCCAATTATTAAAAGTAAAATTTACGTCAATAGGCTTAAGCCAGTAAGTTACGATATAAAGGATATGTGCCATATGCATGACTAGTCAGTCATGCCGGCTCACTTTAATCGACAGAAAGCATGAGCATTAGAGTGCCCTTGAGGTCGAGCTTAAGTATTAGGGTGCTCAAGCATCATCGCTGATATGAGAATAACTTTCCATGCAGGCTGTGTAAACATATCAGTTCACGTAAGAGTTTGGTACGTAACTAGCACTTATTGGACATGAGGTCTTGGAGTGGTCCGCACAAGAGTTTAGTGCTCGTCGCATTTCTTGGACGTGACTCGCACAAAAGTTTGGTGCATGACTAGCACTTCTTGGACCCGAGGTCTTAGAGTGGTCCACATAAGAGTTTGGTGCTCGTCACACTTCTTGGATACTGCTCGTGCAAGAGTTTGGTGCATGGCTAGCACTTCTTGAATACGAGGTCTTGGAGTGGTCCACACAAGAGTTTGATACTCGTCGCACTTCTTAGACGTGGCTCGTGCAAGAGTTTGGTGCATGGCTAGCACTTCTTGGAAGTAAGGTCTTAGAGTGGTTCGCGTAAGAGTCTGGTGCTCGTGGCACTTCTTGGATGCAACTCGTGCAAAAGTTTGGTGCATGGATACGAGGTATTGGAATGGTCCACGCAAGAGTTTGGTGCTTGTGGCACTTTGTGCATGGCTAGTACTTCTTAGACGCAAGGTCTTAGAGTGGTCTGTGCAAGAGTTTGGTGCTCATGGTAGACGTGGCTCACGTAAGAGTTTGGTACATAGCTAGCATTTCTTAGATGCGATATCTTGGAGTGGTCCGCATAAGAGTTTGGTGCTCATCGTGCTTCTTGGACACGACTCGCATAAGAGTTTGGTGGATGGCTAGCACTTCTTAGACGCGAGGTCTTAGCGTGGTCCGTGCAAGAGTTTGGTGCTCATCACACTTCTTAGACATGACTTGCGCAAGACTTTGGTGCACAGCTAACACTTCTTAGACGTGAGGTCTTGGAGTGATCCGTGCAAGAGTTTGGTGCTCATCGCACTTCTTAGACACTGCTCATGCAAGAGTTTGGTGCATGGCTAGCACTTCTTAGACACGAGGTCTTGGAGTGGTCCACACAAGAGTTTAGTGCTCGTCGCACTTCTTGGACGTGGCTCACGCAAGAGTTTGGTGCATGGCTAGCACTTCTTGGAAGCGAGGTCTTAGAGTGGTTCACACAAGAGTCTAGTGCTTGTGGCACTTCTTGGATGTGACTCACGCAAAAGTTTGGTGCATGGCTAGCACTTCTTGGACGCAAGGTCTTAGAGTGGTCTGCATAAGAGTTTGGTGCCCGTAGCACTTCTTGGACGCGACTCACGTAAAAGTTTGGTGCATGGCTAGCACTTCTTGGACGTGAGGTCTTGGAGTGGTTTGTGCAAGAGTTTGGTGCTCATGGCACTTCTTGGACGTGGCTCGTGCAAGAGTTTAGTGTATGGCTAGCACTTCTTAGATGTGACATCTTGGAGTAGTTCGCACAAGATTTTAGTGCCCGTCGCACTTCTTGGACACAGCTCGTGCAAGAGTTTGGTGCATGGCTAACACTTCTTAGATGCAAGGTCTTGGAGTGGTCAACGCAAGAGTTTGGTGCTCATCGCACTTTTTGGACATGACTAGCGCAAGAGTTTGGTGCATGGCTAGCACTTCTTGGACGTGAGGTCTTGGAGTGGTCCGTGCAAGAGTTTAATGCTCGTCACACTTCTTGGACGCTGCTCATGCAAGAGTTTAGTGCATGGCTAGCACTTCTTGGACACGAGGTCTTGAAGTGGTCCACACAAGAGTTTGGTGCTCATCGTACTTCTTGGACATGGCTCGCACAAGAGTTTGGTGCATGGCTAGCACTTCTTGGAAGCAAGGTCTTGGAGTAGCTTGTGCATGAGTCTAGTGCTTGTGGCACTTCTTGGATGCAACTCACACAAAAGTTTCGTGCATGGCTAGCACTTCTTGGACTCAAGGTCTTGGAGTGGTTCGTGCAAGAGTTTGGTGCTCGTGGCACTTCTTGGATGAGGCTCGTGCAAGAGTTTGGTGCATGGCTAGCACTTCTTAGACACGACTCGTGCAAGAGTTTGGTGTATGGCTAGCACTTCTTAGACACGAGGTCTTGGAGTGGTCTGCGCAAGAGTTTGGTGCTCCTCGCACTTCTTGGACACGACTCATGCAAGAGTTTGGTACATGGCTAGCACTTCTTGGATGCGAGGTCTTAGAATGGTGTCATAGTCCAATGTTGTGCGACCTATAACGCCATGAATCGTTTAGCATTTCTGTTCGTCTCATCCGTGACTCTTCAATTCCCATCGACAGTTAGCAGTAATTACTCCTAGTCTTGGTATACGTGCACTATGTCATCATAAGCTAGCCACTGGCTTCCCTGAAGCCATTGGATCATGGGTGACTGACAGACCCTTAGATCCAATGGTAGGATCGCATGCTTTTATAAATCGAAGGGGCCTTCTCTCTCCCTCTCAATTGCCATTTGAAATCTTCAGAGTTCTAGTCCCTTCTTACCCATTTCTTCTTTCAGTTGTCGTGATAGCTTCTCCGTCACCCATTTCCATTGGTTCCAGCTTGATTTCTCGATTGTTGCTTAAGCTCTTTTCATCGAAGATTTTTGCTGCAAATTACTCCAAATCTTCTATCTCTATAGATTACGATACGTCTCCCTTTGTCTTGCATTTTTCTGCATTTTCCTCTTTCGCAGGTAGTAGGAAATTTGATTGTCACTGGCTGAGGGATGATAGTGCTAATAGGTAGAGCTTACTTAAACGTTTTGGCTTGTTTGAATCGGTATGGCTAGTCTACTGGTAGACCTTAAGGTTTCTAGATATTATTTTTAGTCTTTCGAGATTCTGTGGCCTAGTCATTGTGTCCCCTCAGCTTGCCAGAGTCCAGGCTGTTGATGTAGTGACTTGGGATGTGCATGGCTTGCAGTGTATGAGGGGTTGTTACCCCTAGCGTTTAGTACAGTTTGCTTGTAGTGACCTAACCAATCTTTTTCTTTGTGTAGATGGGAGCAGGTCATGCACGTCGCCATCATCAAATTAGGGATGAGGATGATGAATTAGGTTCATCCCAGAGTACGAAAGTCATATGACATTATGATGAAGTGACCTCGAGTAGAGGGGAGGTCGCTATGGACTTTAGTGCTCATCCAGACCATATCGAGGGCTGAGGGACCACTATGAGCCAGCATCCCGACTACCAGGTGTTCAAGCTGCACACCTCAACTGTGCGTCTCTGCGAACTTCAATCCACAATTCAATCGTACAAGTTCCCTAAAGGGTGTGTCATCATGGTTCCTACTCTGGATGACTACGCTCCTTATTCACCTCAAAGGGCTGTCGCTATCAGTCTCCCATACCTCACTACAGGACTCAGATTTCTGATGCAACCATTCATCATTAATTTCTTAAATAAAATAAAACTCAGCCCATTTTAACTCACTCCAAATTCCTACACCCAACTCATCTCGCTAGCCTTAATCCATTTGGGTAATGACCTCCCACCGCCATGACCCGAAACCTTATGCTACCTGTACGACCTCAGGTGTATGAGCTCATTGGATGGGCTCTATTATCTCTCGGCTCGACAGACGGCGTACAAGAGGATCTTGCCAAAGGGAGGCCAAACGCAGGGCCTACAAATCTCATTGGTTCTACATTTCGTGCCCCTCGTTGCGCTACCTCAAAAACTTTGATTTTGTTCTTGTTCTAGATAGATAGACTAGGAGTGAGTAAGTTTAGTGGTTCTTTGATATTCACTTTTAATTCTAACCTTTGTTTAGTTTTACAGACGGGACAGGTAAAAGGCCTACGCTATGGGTTGAGGAGTTAGAGATCTTGGACCAATTCGTGATAACTAGGGGTGGCAATGGGTGGAGTTCGGACAGGTATGACAATACCCAAACTCGTACCCATCAGAAAAATTCATACCCATACCCTGCCCATACCCACGAATACTATAATTGGTACGGGTACGGGTGTATACCCAAGGGTATACCTGCTAAAATTAAAAAAAATTCTAAAATTTTTTTTCTCTCTAAACTATAACAATAATTCAAAATTTCCAACTACAAAATAAATTCACAAATCCAACCTACTTTTTCCAAATTACATTGCACAAACAATTCACATACAATATAAATCCATATAAAACAAACTATACCAAACATTGGCCAAAATCACATGATTCACATCCACATTAATCATCATACATATAACAATACATGCTAAACATTGGCAAAATTACATCCATGGAACATGATACAAAGTTTCAAACTTTCAATTCAAAGTTCTAAAATATATCACAATTCACAAAGTTCCATTCCTTTACAATCCCAAGTTCATATAATGGTCGAGGTTGACTCCTACAAAATCAAATTTAAAAA